>VYZP01068743.1:1631-33120 GCA_013400635.1 Hypocryptadius cinnamomeus | reverse complement strand
CCCTTCCAGATCCCTCAGCAGCAGCAGTGACTTGGGTTTCCTGCATCACAGCCAGTGGGAGCACAAGAGACATGGTCAGCAGGCTGGTGCTGTTCTGAATTCCAAGGTAAGTTCATGAGAACACAGATAATAAAATATAATACAAATCTAGGTTTTGGGAAAATGGTGGGATACAGCTGATACAACCTAAGACACTATGGTATTCACAGTGAAGATCCCGTGATCTGTGGCAGCACCACAAACATTAGCTGTCCTGACTTCACATCCCTGTCCTCAGTGTGCATCTGTCTCTTTTTGAGATGACATTAGTATTTTTTGTCACCACATTCAATTTCTGACCAGGTTGTTTTGAGCTCATAATGCTTCCATCTGTGATAGCTGTAGAGTTCATTCAATCCCCCAGCTTCAGGGAAGGCTCCACATACCTATGGGACATCTGTAGGTGGCAAGTACAAACTCAAGCAGAAAGAAAGACTGGGTAGGAAGTGCAGGAGCTCCATGGCTTCCAAGAAGGTCTGGTGCTTAAGGGATGCTGGTGTTACCTACCAGCAAGAGCAGCTGCAATGGTTGCTACTCTTCTCAGTAGAGTTTTGAAATGTGAACAACCTGAATAAGATGTCTACTAAGCAAAAAGGAAAATCAAAAAGAATGGTGGTGGACCTGGATGTCGGGACGTTCCTAGCATGAGGAAAGAAAACACACATAGAGCTCCTCTAAGCAGGAAGAACAAAGCACAGCAAAGGGGAATATGGAGACTCTGGCAGAAGCACAGGGGAGGTGGGATATGGAATCTCTCCTGGCTTTCAGCAGCAACAGCCTGAGCCTCAGCATCTGGGGACTGAATCACCCTTGAGTCAGAGCAACCGTATTCGGTTACAATTGTACTTTGCTGTTGTAATCCATGGTGTGCTGTTCAGTACTGCTGACTTGTTTGTGTCATCTGCCCAGTAAATCACTGACTGGTAGCTTCTCTTTCAATACAAATATTCCTTGTCAGCCACTGTGGGTTTTACATTTGGGGTAAGGAATTTTTTGGTAACAATTTGGGTCCTTTAGTGCTGCCAAATAATCTCTCCTTCGCTCCTGTGATGCAGCACGTGGGAGAGCAGTCTCTGCAGATTACAAGGTGCTCAGGGACACAGGGGTGCTCAGCTGTACAAAGGGCAAAGACATAGTGATAAAGTACAGGCAGATCCATTTAATGATCTCTCAAAGCTGCTGAAACCAAAAGACAAAAGGAGAAAAATGCATTTAATGTCTAGGGGATTTGCATGCTGTCAATCTTTAATTAAGGTATCCAAGATAAAGTTCACCCTTGCAAGACAAGGCAGCAGAATGGGCACCTTGTGAACCAGGAGCTGTGTGAGAGCAAAGGGCACCTGGGCTCACAACAGCCCAGTCCAGCACTGGAGGTTTCACTTCAAGCACAGGACAGCTGGAGGAGAGCAATGCTTTGGGCTCCTCCTGCTCCTCGGCTCGTGGTTGTGCTGTTATTACTTACTGGATTGAGCTGTGACCCAAACCACCATGACAAAAAGAGGCAGAAAAGAGCCACTTATGACGAGCAGTAAGTACCATTGCTTGCAAATGCATTTGTTGGTATGATGGCCTATAAGTGCTGGTAATGGGAGCGGAATGGCTTTACCACAGCTCTATATTATTTTACTCTTTGGCAGATATGTGTGACTAAATTATTTTTTTTTCTTTTTCCAATACACAACAGGCCTCGTTTATCCTCCGAGCAGGGTAATTTAGTGTTCTATGCTGGCTACAGCAAAAATATTGAATTTAGAACTGGACCACTGGGGAAAGTAAAAATTAATGAAGAAGACCTTTCAGAACTTTTTAGTCAGGTGATATAGTTATTTTCCCTTGATATATTTTCATTTTCTACATATTAGTAGTTAAATTGTTTTCACAAGTGTTTGATGTATTCTGTATTTTATTTTATATTATCTATATCAGCAGTCTAATATGAAAGTAATCACATCATCACTAAAGATAATGAAAAGATTAAATTGTGTATGTAGTAGACCTCTCTGTATTTAAGTGGACTTTATAATAGTAAAGTTATGCAAGGACTAAACTTTCCTAAGATTTTGAAAAGTCAAAGTTTGTTTCACATTATCTCTGTTGTTTAACTTTAGGTTAGAGAGAGTAGCACAGAGATTCAAGAACTTAAAAAAGCCAGTGGTGCTTTGCAGAATGCATCCCAGCAGATTACTCTGCTGACCTCCAAGGTGAGCCATATCTTCATGTTATCCTCCTCCAGCATTCCCACATTTCCATTCCTCACACTAATATTAAACAACCTGATTCATTTTAGGATTTCTGCACCCAGTTTAGGGAACTGGAGCAGAGTCCCTATTTAATATCAGCCTGGAGTCTGTGTTTAATTTTGAGATACTTATTCAGTAACTCTGTAGACAATGGAAATATTTCTGTAAATCCCCCCAAAATTTCCAGTTACTGTGATTCTTCTTTATTCATTGTCAGTATCTGCATTGACTATGTCCTCTAATATTTGTGAATAAATTCTGGAAATGGACCATATATGTTTTCATAGTTGTTACACAGACATCCCATTCCATAGATGAAATGGGCTGTAGGGGTTTGCAGTGGAAAGATAAGACCAATGCAGTAGTTTTGTCACTTCCCTGCTCCTGAATCCTTTTTTCTCATGAAAAAGTTTTTAAATGATTGCCTGATTTAAGTGTCTTTTGTTACAGTGTTTCCACAAGTTCCTTATAGGAAAATATTTTTATAGTGTAAGAGACCTTCCTTTAGGGAAATTGGGCTAATATGTATCCATCACATTCTGATTCAGTGTCAGCTTGCTGTTTGTGGTTACAACCCACTGAGATGTGGAGACCTTTTTCCTGGCTTTCAGTGCTCTGTCCCAGACCTCTGTCCTTGTCACACATGTGAGGACCCCAGCAGTCCCACAGGAATATTCACATTCTCAGTTTTCAGTACCTGAATGCATCTTTGCAAGACAGAGTCTTGCCTTGTGGATCCAAGCTGGGATGTATTTAAGCTGTCATTTTCTGAGCAGCCAAACCCACCAAAATCTCAGTGAATGGGGCCTCATTTGGATCTGACTGTCACCTGGTTTCACATACCAGCTATTCTCTTTTATCAGAGGAAAGTATTTTGTGAGTTTACCAGTATCCAGCAAGTACCTCTGTGGTTACTCTCATACTAAGCACAATGTAATTCACATTTCTTTTGCAGATCCTGAGTCTTGATAACAAACTTCAAAGCTTACAGCAGGTAAGTAAATGGGAAGCAAACTAGAGATCAGACAAGAAAATCTCAGCCCCAAGTAATTAAAGTGAGGTTTCAATGATTAAACAGCTAAATGATTTCTTTCCTCTCATGCATTCCTCAGGAAAGCTTTTTTTGGTAACAGAAGGTAAAAAAAAGCACCAAGATTTGTGGAGGAGGTGATGCTTTCTTACAAAACATAAACTGTGTAGGAGACTGCATTTCTTAAGCAAAAAACAGTTGTACATTCAAGAACAACAAGTAGATACCAAGGGGAAGTAATCTTTTCTTTCACTGGTCTGTCAAGATAAAGACCAGAAACTCAAACTGGATTTTTGTTGTACTGGAACTAAGTTTCAGCTGTTGCCTGCTTCTCCACTTGTGACAAGCCTCACCTACAGGTGCCGGTAAAAACAATTGTCAGATGAAATACCCATGGAATCAAAAAGACAAGATAACCTTTCATCTAGACTCCCAGTCTGCTGCTGAAGAACAGTCTATTAATATTTAATTTTTACAGGTCTTTTCTCATCCTAGTGCTTGGCCATTCTGTGTATGAGCAATCACAGCATCATTATTTTGTACAGGGATAAGTGAAATAGCTCAAAACTTTTACAAATCAACCTTGCTGAAAAAAAATGGAGGGCAATTCAAGAAAGAATTTGGGGGAAGAGAAAAAGAAGGTTTGTCTTGAAAAAAATGCTAATGGAACACGAGCTAAGCACAAACCTCATTTTCTACTCTTTCGTGGCATTTCAGGACATCCAGAGGAGAGCCTGCATTAGTAACCCCTGTAAGAACTCAGGGACCTGTGTAAACTCACTGGATGGTTTCTTTTGCCTCTGTCCCAGCAACTGGCAGGTGAGTCTTTAGCCTGGACTGCAGAGTGTGTATTTCAACTGTAAGTCTGCATCTAGCTCAGTGTGATTGCCATGCAGCACAGCGGGGATGCTCAGGGCAGAGTGAGGTACACTGAGCAGCAGAGCAGCAGTATCACTCATTGGTTGTTTGCTTCTCAACAATACCAATATATATGTGTAAAAAAAGAAGCCCAAAGCATTGGCCAAACCCTGCACTGTTACATGCAGGCAGTGGCCCATGAAGTCAGTGATTCTTGGCAGTTCCCACAGCAGAGAATTAGTCTGGTTTTTGCTGAGCACTGAACTGGACTGCATGCCTTGCTGTTGACCTTACACAAGGATAGAGAGAGGCTGGGGGAAGAGATGGACATTTATTCAGTCTTGAACAAGTAAGACAAACTGAGGGTGCAAATAATCAGCACCCTTTTGAATTTTTTAAATCCAGAAACTAGAAAATGCTTTAATGGTGCTATTATGTGCACCAGAGATGGACATGTTATATCTTCTTCTCAAAGGACTTAAACTTAAAAGTTTTCCCAGTAAGATTTGGGTCAAAATTTATGGGCTTTCCTGATAGAAACAGTTTACAAGAAAATTTTCTGTGTCTTTTTCTAGTTGGAAAGTGAGGGGTTGGCAAAAATGTGCTGTTCATATGCTTTCTACATCTGAGATATTTTATCCCCATCTGACTGATAGCAAGGGTCACAGAAACACAGCTGAAAAACAAAGTTTTGTTATTGTGTTTCATAAGAGAATTTGTGTTGATAACAGCCCATGGTTTGTATATCTTTGAAAATTATATTAAACATTGGGTCCATGGTTTGCTTCATTTTTCAGTTGTTTGAAAAATAAACCGGTCTTCCATTTCATCTTAGGGCCCCCTGTGCTCAGAGGATGTTAATGAATGCCAGATTTTTGCTGGAACAGCATTAGGCTGCCAGAATGGAGCCACTTGTGTGAACACACCAGGCAGCTACAGGTAACTTCTCAAAACTAGACACAAATATCCCCTGTAGAATACTCTGCTATTTTTGTACTGCGCATAGCATGCCTGCAGCACAAGTTCTAGAATTAAGTCTGTTTAATATCTGTGCACTATAACCCCTTGCAGTCTGGGAACAAATAAAATCCTCATTGCACTGTGCACTGAGCCCACTGCAGATGCAGAAAGGCCTCCAAAGCCATTGCCTGCTTTGACACCAGAGGAGCAGCAGGAACCAGATCCATCACACTGCCATGCCGGGGACAAGGCTGCAAATTGAGGACTGGCTCCAGTGACCCAGCCCCCTGTAGTAGGTGCAGCTGCTTTAATGGAAATTTCCTGCACCATGGGGTGTAGCTGGGGCAGTGAGAGGCCCATGCTGGGCTGTAACCATGCCCACAGAGCACAGCCACCTTACCATCCCTCTGCTATCACCTACCCCTTGAGATCAAAGGGAGATGAAGGAGGTGATCACCCTTGATCACTGGCATTCCCAGCACACTCATTTGGTCAGAGCAGGGTGCTAATAAGATCAAGATAATGGGTCCAACCCCCATGCAGCCCATTCACTAAGGCTTGGACTTGATGATCCTTGTGGGTCCCTTCCAATTCAGAATATTCTGTGAAATCAGAAACAGTTCTGTGAATGCCTTCATCCCCTCCAAAAACAAAGGCACTGCTGAGACAGCAGCAGAGCAAGGAATGCACAGTGCTGCCAGGCAGAAAGGGAGGAGAAGTGCTGTCTGCAGCCGAGGGGGTGCCTGGGCTGCCTGTGTGCTGGGCCCCACACACATGAGGCCTCTGGAGTGTATTCTTCTCTGGCTGTGCCCAGCTCCTTAGGAAACATGCTCTTGCTTACAGGGCAAGCCAGCCTGAACATTTTGTGTCTCATTCTCCAAAATGTCAAATAATCTGCTAAATAAATAACTCTCACATACAATACAAAGCTACCCCTGTGCAATGGGAACACACACACTGGAGAGCATGCCACAGTTTTCTGCAAAGGATTTTGTCTCCTGCTTCAGCATAGAAATCTTAGCCCCCACAAATATTTGCTTGATGTAACACTGGCCTATAGTGCTTTGTCAGTTCTTGGAAGAACCTCAAACAAAGGAAGTTCTCCTGTAGTGCTGCTCATGCTTCAGCATTAACACAGAGTCTGCTGAGGTGTCACTGCTACGTGATGCTTCTGTAAGCTTTAATTTTATTTTAAAGGATGTTTCTAGCTTGTCTGCAACAGATATTTGTCAAGGAAACAACAAAGCAATCTGCCTTTATTTGTTTCTTATTGTGGTCAGAGAGGTACAGGTGTGTGACTAAATTAAGGTTTAAGGTCTGCTGTTCTTGCAAGTGTTGTCATTGTGTTAATACAGTCACAATTCCCCAGGTTCTTCCCTGGTGTACTGCTTGCCCTCCTTGGTACTTGCTCAATCAGTGCTTCATGGAATGAACTAAGACCTCTTCATAAATCATTGAAACCTTAACATTACTGCTTCTGCATCACACACTCAGGATTATTCCATAGTCCCTTCCCAAGTCCATTGTACTATCTTTAATTTACCTAATTGTCTTATTTCTGAGTGCTCCCCAAATGCTAAATCCATCCCCAGGCAGAACATGACATCTCTTTTCAGCAACTGTGAGGACATTGCTGCTAAGATTTCTGGGGCTCAACAACCCAGGTCCCCCCACTAATGCTCTGGTGTAGTTATATACACATTGTGGACTGCAGGGAAAGAAAAGGGTAATATCTGACTTTCCATAGCCTGCAGAGAAAATACCAGGTGATTGGAAGTACTGGATTAGGTACCATGAAATGGAGCATAATGCAGTCTTCACCCCTTGTTCATATTCTTTATCTGCATGGTTTTCCTGTAACTCAGGAAAGCTGAAATGTGAGGGAAAAGAGCAGGTATCCAGAAACATCTTCCTTAATCAGAATCTTAAGGGGATATTGTATCAGTTGGATGAAAGGCTGTGAAAGTCCCTAAGTCTATCAGACTTCTGTGTCACAACCAAATAACAGGGGCCTCATCACAACATGCCATGAGTCATGTGATGGAACGAGGGCAGTGCCAAGCAGCAGTGCATCACAATTTGGCTGAAGTGCCTTGCAGTGTGACCTACTTCTGGAAGCTCTTCTCTGAGAAACTTCAAAGTGGTAGCAGATTAATCTTTGCCGGAGTAGACAGGAGACAGTGCCATTGTTGTCCTCCTTTGGAGATGGTCAAATTGCCTTGTTGTGTCCTTTGAAGTTGAACATGAAGCTCTGAATGTACTTTAGACATATGAAAGTCGTCTGGTTCCCTGACCTGTTGCCTCTGTGCTTGCCCAGGCTGAGCTGCTGCACTGATGGGAAGGTGCTGCTCTCCTTGCTGTCTCTTACAATAATGAACATGCTGTCTTGCACTGCAGACTGCAGTTAAGCATTAAGCTGTTGTGGGATTTTGAAGCCTAAGTTCATGTGGGTTGCTTGTCCTGGGTGCACTCTTTAGTTACCTGCAATTGGCTTATCAAACTGCAATTTCAGCTGAGCATGTGACACGGTGGAAGGGACACCAGCAGCTTATTTTATATAAATTGCTTCAAGGTCCAGGTCAGATGCACTAGAGTACCCTGATTCCAATTCTGCAGAGAAATGCTTTTACCGAGCACTTTTCATTAGGCAGCTTAAAAGCAATCCAAGAAGGGTGTGTACCTGCCATATGTCTCAGCAAGCTGCAGACATTGCAGCACATAACTTGAATCCAAATAAGAGTCTCACTGTCATTTTATTGAGGAGCTAGTGGTCTGAGAGGAGTTTTTCTGTACATTTATGTCTGTTTCAGTTGTATTTCAGAGCCTCACATTTTGTCTATGTGGAAATAAAGAGCCAGAGAAAAGGGAAACATTATCCGATGGCTTAGAAGTTCCCAATTTCAGTTCCACTGCATATGTATAATGCGGTAACTGAGCTCTGCCCTATAAATAACAAAGTGATGCATGTGGCAGCTTTCAAACCAGACCTCCCCAGTAGAATGCCTTCTTCCAACCCACTGCTTTGTTCTTCCCACCCCACCAACCCCAAATGCCACCTCTTGCCCACCACACATCCCTAAAAGCTGAGGTGCTGCTGAGACAGCAGCTGCCCATTTTTGTGGTGTGGGGGTGAAAGTACCCTGCTCTCTAGGGCAGGCCAGACATGGCATTTCTGCACATGGCATCATATGATAGTCATAACTGCAAAAGGAAGATTAGGTGCTCTTTGACAGAAGTGGGGTTTCCATGCTTGTAGCCATGATATTTTATGAAAAATCCTGTCAACAGGATTTTTCATAAAATATCATGGCTACACATGCTCATGTTCTTTTAAGTGTTATGTTGGACTTTTCTTTTTTTCTGGATTTGTGTTTATGAATGTAACAAAAGGCTGTAGATTCTTCCATTGGGCCAGACAGTCATGACTATACACAAGTCTCAAATGATTCTTGAGTCTCTGCTGAACAGGAGATTTGCCTCTCTGCATGATTATTAGCAGGATTGTAATAATTTGTGAATAGATGAATTTTGCAAGGAACACCCCATAAAGTGGAGAATGGTAATGAACAATCTTTAACAGCGGTAGAAAGAGAAAATTTTGATTTTTCTTTCCATTTTCATTATTAGCTGCTCCTGTACTCCAGAAACCTATGGGCGTCACTGTGCCTCGAAGTATGATGACTGCCAGGAAGGATCTGAGAGGCTCTGTGGGCATGGCCTCTGTGTAGATGAAGAAAGGGATCAGCCCAACAGGGTAAGGAGCAATGTATAAACCTCAGCATACAGCACAGCATGAATAAGCAGCAAATTCTGCTGAGCATCACAAAACTGCCTAGCACAAACTGCTGCTGAAAACAACAAGAAAGGCCACTGTACAGCATAACAGCCTCTATGTTGTACCAAGGGTGGCAGAAAGAATCAGAAATTACTTATGTCTTGTTAGAGGTACTTGTCACAGTATTAGATCTACTACTAGATCCATGGGGAGTTGGGAATAATTTTTTTTCTAGGTTGAAGTCTTATTTGAAATATAATATTCTTACTGTTCATTATTTTGGGAGTTCTAAGTTGCTAGAGTATTTTACTGCTTAAATGACTGAGAAGGACAAACATAATGAATCTTATTTTTCCTGGGAAAAGGGGCACATTAGTGTCACATTAGTGTCAGGGGCCTGGAAGCTGCCAGGGCTGCATGGTGACTGTGTGGCTGCTGCTCATCTTTGGTGCTCCTCAGTGTCAGTGGGATGTGGGGTCTGACTCCAGGCCCAATCTTTCCAAGCATCTGCACTGGATGGATGCTAGCACACACTTGAGTGCTCTTCTGGAGCAAGCCAGCTCATTCCATTTGGGCGAGAATCTGGGTACAGGGTGTTCACTCCAAAGGGACAGATGGACCATGCCAGCTTTGGCTCTTTCCACTCAGAGCAGCCCTCCAAAACCACCCAGCCAAGTTTGTGCTCCTTAATACTCCTATATGCCCATGCATCATTCCACTCACAGCACATATTTTTTGTGCTTTGCTATAAAATAATTTCTTTGCTTAATTTTTAGAAGTTTCAAAACTTATCACTTATTTTCTGCCCACTTTTTGTTGAGAAAGCTTTTCAAAAGGCTTCAGTGTTGGCTTAACAGTGTCTGCTCCTGTGATAATCAACAATAAAGCTCCCATTAGCTTTAATTGGACCAAAGCTAGATAAATGCTGAAATCTGACCATTAGTAAAGTTTACTAGAAAGAAAACTGTTTTCCTAAAAGAAAACATGTATTTGCATTTTAATGTCAATGCTGCACATTGCATAGGCTACTGAATAATTTGATTAAAAGAAAACAGCCAAGATGATTTCAGGTTGCTTACAATGATCTCTTTGCCCTGGTTAAAAAGCAAGTTGATGACTTTTAATTATGGTTATGTAGAGCTCACAACTGATCTTATTTTCTCTGGGAGCTTTGGGCTAAATTACACATTTCTTTTATGAACATAATGAATGAGCCTGAGTTGCTTCCATAATCTGAAAAAGTAAATTCAGAGGAAGAAATAGACTGAGAAAACTACTGAAGCAACTTACAAAACAAAACATACAAGACATGTAATGCTCTGAAAGCTTTCTTGCTATAGTTTCAAAGTAATTTTATGAAATTAACTCCTCCTGACTTTTTCTTGACTATTGTAAATGCCTTAAACATGCAATGTGGTGTTTTCTGTGGCAGCCCAAGTACCACTGTATCTGTGATGCTGGCTGGATGTCCCCTCCTGGCAGCCCTGCCTGCAGCGCTGATATAGATGAATGCAGCCTCCCTAATCCTCCGTGTTCACAGGATCCACCTGTGCAGTGCTACAACACTCATGGCTCCTACAGATGTGGTTCCTGCCCCACAGGTATCTTGTCCTTCCATGCTCTCAGGTCAGATGTGGTGGCAGAGGTACTACTGCCCGTGTATCATAAGGACAGACACAGGTTGCAGATGAGCGTAACTCCATGAAATGCTTTGGTCTGTGTTCTAGGGAATAAATGCAGGTTGTGTTTTATATAGGTAACACAGGCAGTGGAGTCTAATGCATGATTTATCTCATCCTAAACTGAGCATCTAAATAGGTCTCATATCCACAGGTACCCTCATGTCCATCACGTCCTGTCATCTTCACATGATGCGTCTGCAGTACTTTCATATCTGTCTGTTTCCTGCCCTAAGGCAATATAAAAATCTGATTGTTCCCTCCATATAACCATATATTTTGTTAAAAGGACTGTCTGTATAACAGATATTCAAGTTTGCTCATTTTCATGTTTTGAAAATGTCTAAGATTACTCTTCCTGAGCTGGGCTATAGGAGAAGTTTTTAAAGTATTTAACTGAAGTTGCAATAAAACTTTGCTGCAAAATGTACGTACATGCACTAAACCAGAACTGCATCCTCTTTTGCTAAAAGTGTGTTTGAATCTGAAATATTGAGAACACAGTTAAAACAAAACATTCTTGTACTCACATCTCCACCCTGTTGTGTTTGAAACCTAATTTTCAGACTGGTATTAATTTTAATCAGTTATGAGTGAGACAGGTCTAATCTTGTGCTAATGAAGTGCAATTCAGTTGTGCTCTGTGAAGAGGTTTGGTCAAAGAAGAAACCAAAAAGGCCAGGCATTTTCTTTCTGATGTCTTTTCTGTGCTGCTTGTTAGGCTGGCAAGGAAATGGCTACACTTGCCAAGACATTGATGAATGTGCAAGCAATAATGGAGGCTGCTCAACTGTACCAATGGTCCAGTGCATCAACACAGTTGGATCATTCCGCTGTGGGCTCTGTCCACCAGGTAAAATTGATTTCTTGCTGATAATACTATGGAAGGGCTTAAAAGATGAAGATTCAACACATACAAGCCTGTTTTGGTGTAGATTTAAGAAGCTGAAAATTTGTTTTATAGAAATATCACATACACAATACTGTAAAACAGAATGCAGAGTCCAAGTATATTCAAATTGCTTCAGCTATTAATGAACATTGTATAGAGTATGCTTCTAAAGAGGATCCTCTGAAATGGGTTTCTCTTGTACTAGGTAGCTGTTTTCAGTGTTATAGCCTGGAATTGGTGAAGTACTTCCTTTACAAGATCATTAATGGGAAACAGGGATTGCATAATTATGGTAGTAATTTCATTGTCTGTATTAATTGAAGGAGTGTCCTGTGTGCCATAAATCACAGACTGTATTGTCTGCAGTAAAAAAAAGCCTTGATAATTGTCACGCTCTGAATGCTGTCTGAGGAGGCAGTGTTTCCACTGCAGTACAGCTCAAGCAATGGAAGTAGCAACTTAGGTCTTTATAATCTATGCTTTATGATTTAAAATGCTTTCTGAAATGTATGGGATCAATACTAGAAATATAGCAGGAAAAAGTCTTTCTAATTGACTTTTTGATTGCTATTTAGGTAAGGAAGACTCCTAGTTACTGAGTGCTGAGGGGATATCACCGTGCTGGGAATGTGGCCTCAGACAAGTTTTGATGATGTCAGCTCTAGCCATAAGAAGTTGTGCTGCAGGGCTTTGGTCCTCCTGAATGTCCTGAGAGGATCTGGGTGCTGTGTTTGAGATCCAAGGGCTGCTCTGGTGTGGAAGTGGTTAGAGCTGACTGGGTGCAGACGTGTAGGGCGGGGAGCACATGGTGGCTGAGAGACCGGGGCTTCTATGGCCTCACTGACTTTACCGATATTTGACATACACTAATATATCTTTTTTTTCTGCAACTATGGAAGGATTTCTTTACAGTCAGAATCAATTCCTGCAATGAAGGAGCCACAATAAATATGTCAGGTTTTACTTCAGCAGCTATCTCAATTCTTTATTTTAACTGCAGAAGACTATGATTTTACACCATGAATTAGTGTTTTGCTCACCAGTTGATTGTTTTTCTGTCAATTCTCAAAGACAGTGGTTTGTTACGGACTAACTGAGATTTACGTCTGAACAGGTTATGAGGGAGATGGACAAACATGTACCCAGGTTGATATCTGCTCAATAAATAATGGAGGGTGCCATCCTTTGGCTACTTGTGCCTCTGCTCCAGGTATGATGCTTTCTTAAAGACTGTAAGGTAATATCAGCGTGAATCTCAAGGAGGGCCTGGTAGGGATAAATCCACTTTATAGAAACATATCTAGACTGCAGCCCCTTCACCACAGTCAGCTTTGCCTCATGCAAAGGATTTTACAGGCAGGTTAGCTAAAGCCAGAAGACTTTTTCACAAACACTGACAGAAGGAGATTTAGACTCCACCAAAAAGAAGACTTTATGCTAAAACTGTGGAGATGTTCACCATTTCTCTTTGATGCAGTTTTCCAATCATACAGCTGCTTTTAATATTCCCCTTCCCATAAATACGCTTTGACTACCCCACCACTTCCCATGAAGATGACCTTGAACTCTCAGGTACCCATAGCAAAACAATACTAGGGCTCTTTCTGTATTCAAACTGGGCACTGACCAGGGAAGGTGCCAAAAGATCAAGTAAGTTAGAATTACATTAAGATTCTCCTTCAAAACATCAAGGACATTTACAGACATTGGTGTTGTCGTTGTAACAGAATTATGTTCTATGTCTTGTCTTATCTCCCAAGGGCCCATGGCATTTTGTTCCTGCCCATCTGGGTTCACTGGAAGTGGATATGGGCCGAATGGGTGCTCTCCTCTCAGTGATATCTGTCAGCTGCAAAACCCTTGTGCCAACGGGCAGTGCTTGGTAAGTGCTGGGCTCCTCACACATGATGACAGATTATGTAGTTACAACCAGCCAGGGAGCCTGGGTGAGACTGAAGGCTGAGTGCAGACATACTACTGGGAATGAAGCAAAGTCAGTGGGGACTGCAAAGTCAAAGCATATACCTGAGGAAAGCAAAGTGAGTTTCAGGGCACACAAGCCATTACTTTGTGTGTGAAGTAGAGGTAGCAACCTTGGCACTAATGGCCTGAGAAATTGTGTTTGGTAACCTACCTAGCCAGTGGAATGCTGATGGGAGAGAACTGTTCTTGGTGGCACAGGAAAGTAATTTACCAGCCTGGATCATGGAGGAATTACCCATGATAACAGAACCAGTACCTCTGCTGACCTTCAGACTGTTAATATCCAGCAGAGTTAGTTATGAGTTCCTAGTCTGATCTTGTGAGAGCATTCCTGGAGTCTCAGGCTGTTTATATGAATGTGGAAAGGGTGTTTCAAAGGAATTGGTTGCACTGATGGTAATCAAGTCTTTTGGACCTAACCTGATTGGTGGTATGAATTCATTCTTATGAACAGCGATCTTTTAGTTTATCCTCACGGACCCTATGAAGGCTTTTTTGGTTTCCTGAGTGAGGTGTGCTGTGCCCTGCAAAGTCCATGCTGCAGACCTGGGGATTTTGCTGAAATATTCACAATTTTTTTTTTTTTTTTCCTGTAGAGTCTTTTCCCATTTATCCCCATTAGGCTGCAGATATCCTCCTTTTGGTTGTCCCTGGAGGAACAGCGAAAATGAGACATAAGATATAGATTTGGCAGTGTTATGTTGACAGCTGGATTTGATGATCTTATGGGTCTTTTCCAAGCTAAATGTTTCTATGATTCCGTGGTGTATTGCCACTTGCTTTTTCAATTGTCTGTGTGAAATGTGGTGGTCCTCTCACACTCCACTCCTTACCAGCATTCTTTGCTCTCTATTCTGTAGGTATCTACTGAATACTCTCTTCACTCATATTTAAAGATATTTATAGAGCCTGTTTTGCCCAGATATCTACTTTTTCTGACTATTTAGTTAATTTTAGTCAATCTATTAAAGGTATGACATCTTCCCCTAAATATATTCTAACATTCAACAGTGGGCAATCATGACTACAGACTAGTACCTGAAGATAATAACACAGATATTTAAGTAATGTGACTATAGAAGCATCTAATAAAATAGAGAAACAGCAGAGCTTTATTTGGCTAGCATAATGACAGAGGAAATAAAATTTCAATTAAGTATCAGGCAATGCAGATCAGAAAACACCTTCTAAAATAACATTCAGAGCCCTAAATACACATCAAAACCCTCTTCCATCATACTGAAAATCTCTTTGGGACACAGAGGACATGAATAGAAAAGCAAATAGAGAATGCAATACACTGATTGTATGTCATCAAAGATGGGATTGTAGCTGGTACCTGGGACCATGTTCTGCTTAACCTTTAAAGATTGTGTCTATAAAACAAGAGATATAAGATAAGAGAACATATGAAATTAAAACAGTTACAGATATGGAAAGACTTGATTATATGGAGAAGTAGTACAGATTGTGACAACAGAAATAAAAAAGAGACATGCAGAATAAGGAATAAAGCTGAAAAGGTGATGAAATTGTTCCCTTTTAACATTCCTCAGGATGAAAATGGAAGTTAACAGCCCACATAACTGCAGCACAGACTTCCAGGAGAAAGGTCTTGAGAGAAATAGCTTATAAACCAGTTATCTTGCCTTGCTATTTATCAGGTTTAGGTAATATGATTGACTTGATTCTAGCAGTCAAACAGTTTTCTGAATGGCTAAAAGGATACGGATTTTGATCTTTAAGAAAGTAATTTGAAAGAACCCATCTAAGAAATGATTCATAGAAAAGCCCAAAGAGATAGATAATCTAATTAGGCTTTATGTTTATTTTGGTATTCATCAGTGACCATCAAGGCCCAAAAAATCCAAAGGTTTTATTTCTTTACTCCAATATTTCCTCGTAAAATAAGTGTAAACATCAGTCTTCCTGCTGACTCCATTGATTTCTTTAGCTGATTCATGCTCATTGTTTTATTTGATTTCTTTTTATCTGTAGGCAACGATCTCTAGCTATTTCTGCCTGTGTAATGCAGGCTGGACAGGCCCTAATTGCACAGAGAACATTGATGAATGTATCAGCAACCCGTGTCAGAATGGGGGCACCTGCACTGATGGGGTCAATGGCTACTCCTGCGAGTGCACCAGCGCCTGGACAGGACCACAGTGCCAGACTGCCCAGCAAGGTACAGCACCTCCTCCCCTCCTTCCCTCCTGAGAAATGGGACAGCGGGCTCCAGCGAGTAGATTTTGGTGCATGGCATTAACATGTGAATAAGAACTGAGTTATGATGTGAAAAACAGCCCTGTGTTTGGTGGATTAGAGGTCCCAACCCAAATTCCCTCCATGTCAGAGTTTTCCATGAGCTTTGTTTATAGTTGTTTTTTTTAGCAGCGGGAATGCAACAATGAAGTTGATCTGCAGGCCCACTGGCCTTGGCTAGATGCCAAACATCGTAAAATCAGATCTCTGTTCCCGAGAAAGTTGTCTGGAAAGCTGGTTGGGAAAGAGGATCCAGTATAAGGAGAACAAAAGAATGTATTGATGTCTCTTTTTTGTGCATATTATTTCATCTGTTATGAAGCAGAAAGGTCCCGATGTTCTTAGTCAAGAGGAAAAGCCAGAAAAGGTTTTCAAACAGAAATGTAATGAAAGAAATGTTAGGCATGAAAATGGGAGAATCTCGGTTTTATACTGACTGCAAGGTTTTCCCTTTTCCTCCTAATATAATTTCTTGTGGTTTTTTGAGAACTTTTTTTGCCATTAATTTTAATTAAATAAGGTCAGGATAGCATTCCACTGAGTCCAGTGTCCCTGTGACAACAGTGGCTCATTTTTACTGTAGATTGCTAAGAAGAAAGCAAATTACTTTTTAATGTAATACAGTATGTAAAACTTCCACTGATCCCTGTGAAATCCACTCTGTTTTAGAACTATTTTAGGCTTTTTTCTATTTTCCTGAAGTATCTAACTAGGAATGTTTTATTATGATTAATTATTAATATTTTACTATTAAGTCCACAGGGAGAAAATTTATTTTTAGCCATTTATAATGAAGGGATAGAAACCCAGTTTTTTATGTAGTAAGGAATCATACTGTACCACCTGTTCTTTTAGATTTTAATCAAGGAAAAAATAATGTATTTTCTTACATGATCATTTTGAATCGAGTTGAAAAAATGTCTGTTTTAGACAGACATTTCAAATAAAATTATATTCTTTTTACCCCTTCTTGGAACAAAACAGTTTGGTGAGAATTGGCTATTTCTTTAGAATCAGTTCAATGTTAAACTACAGTGTGCTTGGTGCACACTCTAGCTATATGTGCATTGTATTTTGACTGCTTTACAGACATATTTTTCTGTCACTGTTTGGAGTTCTCAGTTCTCAGTTCCCACTCATTGAATGGTTCAGTGAGAGAAGAGACCATGGTATACCATGAGAGGGATTATCAAGCCCAGAAGTCTGACCAAAAAGAATAAAAGGAACAATAAAACCTCCTGAGGATATCTTCTATGATGTACCACTTCTGAGAAAGACAATTTTACTTCATGTTAACTTCAAAATTCAAAATGTTATTTCATTGAAGGGGAAAATCTAGAGATTCAATCTGGAGGTATCCTTCTGGAAACAAAGCAGTTTATGGACACTATCATGAGAAAGAATCAATATCTTTTGGCAGTATCCACATGTTCCAACTGACATTATTTGTTCTTTTTCCAAGAACTATTTTTCTTTCGGGGAATTTGTGCTTTTCTGAGACATCATTCCACTTGAGAAGAAGTCCTAAAGATCCTTTTATAGGAAGTATTTTTCAACATTGTTTTAAATGTTTAAGAGGAAAAAGCTATGCAAAAAAAGGTCAGGTTTTGTTTTAGTCTGTATAGTAATAGCACAAAATGTGTTTAATTTTCTCTCTTTTTGCAGTTTGTGGAGGATTCCTCTCAGGCTTGAGCGGGACTTTCAGTTACCCTAACAACCCAAACAGCCAGTGGTACAGCAGTGGGGTCAGCTGTGCTTGGGTTATTCAAACTACTTCCAACAAGGTAAAGTAGAGTTCAGGTTAAAGAAACCCTCAGTCCGTAGGATCCCTCGGCTTATCAGAGCAACCATGACTGTCTTCATGCTACATGTGCTCCTATGTTGTGATCCAATCCCCTCAGAATAAATAGTTTTTCAAAAGAATAAATTTTAGATCCTTACAAGCCTTCAGGCTCCTTAGCCTAAGGATTTGCTTGGGTTAGATTTTCCAAGCTTTTCCTAAGCAGCTGAGAGCTATAGTTTATTAACCTACTCCAGCTACAATGTTCCACATTGCTTTAGGATGTGATCTGTGAATGGATGGATGGGAAAAGCTCTGCTCTGATGGGCTCCACAGGTGGTTCCTGAGCTAAGAGAGTTGGTCAGAGCCTGGTGCTAACACCAAGGCTGTGGCTTTGATCCCCACGCGGGCCAGCTCTTCACTTAGGAGTTTGACTCGATGATCCTTCTGGGTCCCTTCCAGCTCAGACTGTTCTGGGATTCTGTGACCCCAAAACAATTTCATGTTTCTGATATCTGAGTACAGAAATGTAGAATGCTTAATTCATATTGTCAATAGCTTTGTGTAATAACAGCATCTGATTTTTTTTTAAGGACTGATTTTTAACTGCTGCACACAAATGTATATTCTGATTCTGATCTGCAACTAACAATTCCACTCATGTTATAAATAACAACTACAAAACATGCTACTCCGTAATTTAGCATTAAATTTCTTACCTGGGATCTAAATATTTGATGCATTTTTGACATTTTGTGGAATGAATTAAGTCATTTTATAAACCAGTGCTTAACAGTGGTTTATACAGCATTACATATATATATATATATATATATACACACATATAAATATATATATATATGTATGTATGTGACATGTCTTCAGCCTTAAGCCTGGGAGCCACTACTGTCTTCAGCAAAGCATTTTACAGCACACCAGTGAAGAATCTGAACAAACTAAAAGCTGTGCATGTCACTAAGTATCCAGAATGGGCTTTAGAGACACTGATTTCATATGTGCAAAACAAGATCATTGAACCTTTTAACTCCCATCACAACACTTTGAACCACAGCAAGGGTGAAAAATACTAATTATCTGATGAAAAAAACTGTCTAGGGAGTTTTTAATAAGGTATTTTATACTGTGTTTCAAGCTTTTCACATGGCTTGAAATTTACACATATATATATATTTTGCACATATAACACACAGGCAAATGGTCTCTATTATTAGTTTATAGAAATAATGCTCTTTCCAGAAAGCTTCACTGACTAAATTCTTATCTGTCTGTTTATCCTCTCTTTTTCCTTTTCACCCTTAAGATTCTTTGATATTCTTTTCTGTCCTGGAAAGGACATAAAAGCTCATAGGTTCTCACAGTTGCATGGATACACATATCTGCTCTATAAAGCTTCTGCATAGATAGTGTCTCAGCAATGGAGAAAAGAGATGTTTTGTTTTCTCTCTTCTATTAGATCCTGCGTGTTACTTTTCCATTCTTTCACCTGGAGACAAGTAATCAGTGTAACTCTGAATTCCTTCAAATCCATGATGGGCCTTCAGTATCGATGCACATGCTTGGAAAATACTGTGGCTTCCCAGGTCCTACGGAGCTTCTCAGTTCCCACAACTCTCTCTATTTTTGGTTATACTCAAACCACACCATTACTGGAGGTTTTACTGTTCATTGGGAATCTCAGGATCCTGGTAAGTTGATGAAATGCAAAGCATCTTCATGGCTTTGGAGTAAAATTAATTACTTATTTCCTTTGATTCGGAAACTAGAGGAGTAGAAGGACAGTATTTTTCAAGGGAGTGAGGCTGAAATATATATCACTTGAAGATACTTTCAAACTCTAGCTCTAGGCCTCTGCATGAATAGCTTTTAAGGTTTTTAAGGCTGCTTTACACCTCCTGTGAGGAATCCCCCAAAGAACATGTGTTTCTGGGGAGAACATTCATTTAATCAGTTCTCTTTTGTCACAGAAATATCTGGTACTTCGAGCAAGCAAGTTAATGGTTTGTTTTGCCACTGACAATTTACAACAGTCTACATGTTCCAAACATGATAGATTATAGGGAACTGGATTTTGAAGAATGTGTGAGGTTTTTGGTGTGATTTTTTGTACATTTCAGCTTGAATTCTTGGTGATGGTAATTGGGTGATTGTTCCAGATGGTCCGGCAAAGCATTCCCAGAGATAAATTTCAAATCATCTCACATAATATTAAGGTCACTTCAGTGTTCTGTGTATTACCTAGAAACAAAATAGTGCATTGGGTTGTGTCTTGAATCAACCATAGAGTAAAAAATGCCATTTCCTTATTTCTAGAAATATTTCTTGAAATCCTTTTAATATGATTTTTGGTGGGTCTTTTTTCTTTTAATTGTCATTATTAGATCGATAATTACTAATTGACAAATATTGAATTATTACTTTGAGTACTGAAAAGTGAAAGCAGATATTTGGGAGGAAAAAATAGCACTAACAAAAAAAAAAAAAAAAAAAAAAAAAAAAAAAACAGAAAGCGAAGAAAAGGNAAAAAAAAAACAAAAAAAAAAAAAAAAAAAAAAAAAAAAAAGAAGCAAGCACAGAGAGAGCAGTATAGGTGAGATTAAGCTAGCTGTTCCTGAGTTATAACACATGATGCATGATGTACCCCTCTCATTCCCAACTGTTGTGCTGATGTTATTTTATTACAGGAATATAAAACAGCCTTACCTGTAATTAAGTTTTCCTTTTTTTTTTTCTTTTTAATGGAACTAGTCTTTTGATAGGATAAAAATAGAAGCTATTTACAAAGTACAGAAATTCAGATTAATTTTGTAAATCCAATTCAAACACAGTGCTTCTGATTATTCTTCTTAAGGCATGTTCACAATAACTGGGTAAGAATCTTTCTTTTACTGTGCAAATCAGAAAATATTTGGAGTTCTCCTCTTAAAACTGAGTTGCAGAATTAACTGCAAAATTTAAAGAAATAAGAAACTTGCAGGTTTGTTTGGCTTGGTCTTTGTTTTTTGGTCTTCATTCTGACCCCAAAGTGATAGGTAGTTTTGACACTACAGGACAGTTCATCTTCTGACCCAACATGTGGTGATAAATACTCTCTTGTTCCATGTCTCTTTCTGTTAGAATGTGGTGGTGAGCTGACAGGTACTTATGGCTCGATAAGCTCTCCAGGATATCCTGGTAACTATCCTGTAAACAGAAATTGTTTCTGGACCATCTCAACCAGTCCTGGCCTCCTCATCACATTTGCTTTTGGCACGCTGAGCCTGGAACACCATGACAACTGCAATTATGACTATTTAGAGGTAAAGTGTAATTGTGAATTATGACAACATTTTGTGGATATGTTATTGCAAAACAAGATATTTCAAAACTTTTTTATGTACAGAAGGGGACTGTTTGAAAATTTAATCCTAGGTTGAAATGCTCTTTTTTATTTACGTATTCCTGCCATCCATGCACAATCAGAGACAATAGGACAGAAAGGGGATGAGAACCTGCTTCACTGAAGCTGGTGGAAGTCCTGTGACAAAAAGGATGGGATTCAGGCCAAATACTTGATGGGAAGCTTTCACTGTCTTACAAAGTTCAGTCTTCAAATGCCTTGTCAAATGTCAACCCACAGAGAATTCATGAGCCTGGCAGCAGTATCACAGCTATGCTGGTGGATCTGTTTCTTGCTAACTCTGTGTTTGGAGGAAATTTCCTATGAGCTTTCCCTCCACCCACCATCCATAATACCTCTGGAGCCCCAGAGATAACTTAAGGAGTGTTGGTACTGTTCACAACTGGCACACATATGATAATCCTAAATGTTGATCTGTCATTCTGTCTAGATTCGAGATGGTCTTCTTCCACAAGACCCTGTCCTTGGTAGATACTGTAGCACTGGATCTCCACCCCCGCTCCAAACCACTGGTCCATATGCATTTATTCACTTTCACTCTGATGACTCAGTTACTGATAAAGGCTTCCATATTGTGTATATGACATCTCCTGGTAAGTAAAATACTCAGGATTAAAGGTCGGTCTGTGACATTCTCGAGAAAGAGATAACACATGAACGGATGTAATTAACACTTGCTCTTCAATAATATAGTAATTCTTTTTGATTTGCAGACATTGTACAGAGGCAGCCTCAAAAGGAGTTACTGTACTTACCCAAAAATCTTTTTTTTTTCTTCTTAATATAGCAGATCCAAGTTGTGGAGGAAATTTCACAGAGAGTGAAGGGGTTATCACATCTCCTTTCTGGCCAAACCCTTATATAAACAACCGACAATGTGTTTACATTATCCGACAGCCAGAGGATGAAAAAATATTCCTCAACTTCACCCATATGGAGCTGGAGAGTCATAGTGATTGTTCAACCAATTATATAGAGGTGATTCCCTTAATCAGTTGATATGAGAGTTTGATTGTATGTTTGTACAAGAGCATGTATAACTTCTGTCCCAAGGACAACTGCAGAAATAGGTGTTAATCAAACAACTAAGTATATGAATTAACTAGGGTCCAAAGACCCTAGTAGCCCCACAGGGGCTGAAAGAGCAGGATGGTGCATTTGGATGAAGCAAAGATAAGAGAATGAGAAAATCTATCTAGCTTGACACTAATTCTTAATAGTCTGTACATGATTAAGGGGGAGTTTGAACATTTGGTAAATGAATGTCAACTGCAAGAAAAAAAAAATTAATGCCATAGCTGCTATGCAGCATTATCTGGAGTCAAAGTGTTATATGGAAGATTTTGATCTGACACTAAAAGGAAGCACATCATATAAATATTTATACACACATTCCTAGGGAAGCGGTTGAATTACCATTTGTGGAGGTATTTACAAGATGTGTGGAAGTAGCACTTAGGGACATGATTTAGTTGGCCAAGCTCAATTTGCAGTTGGACTCTAAGATTTAGAGGTCCTTTCCAACCTTAATGATGCTATGATTCTATATACATATGTAAAGCCGGGAGTTTATTGTTGCCATAACTGAAATCTTACTAGTCTAATTCAAGAATTGTTCTTAGTCTAAATCTAACTGGCAAAGAAAACGAAATGGTACAGTTGGAATGTTTCTATATGGAAAATGTAATAATGATGCGATAATGATGTCAGTACTTAGTGCGATCCACTTGAGGTAACTTTTTCTTTTCCTCCTAGCTCTCTCTTCATTGGTTTGCAATGTTGTGTTACATACAAATTTACAGGTGTAGGGTGCCTTTTAAGTACATGAGTACATGAATACCATGGTATTCATTTTCTTTGTTATCCCTAAGCCCAGTTTTGTCCAGCTGCCAGTCTGCACCCCTGGAGCTGGCCGCGGGTGAGGGCTGGTGCAGCGCTGTGCAGGCCAGGGGCAGCGCCTGTCCCAGCGCCCTGGGCCATGGGCACCTGCTGGGCTGGGCATGGACAGGATGGGGCAGAGGCAGGCCAGGATGTGAGCCACATGGGAGAACCTGGCTCAGCAGAGCCTGTGGCCAGGCAGGGCAGCTCTGTGGGAAGATGGAGACTGACAGGGCTGCAGGTTTGCTGGGGCAGGGACCGACAGCCCTGAGGGGCTGACATGGCCCCTGGACAGTGGCAGGTGCAGGGCCCTGGAGGGGGCAAGGCTGGCCCCAGTGAGTCGTGGTGGTGCTCTCAGAGCCTGAAAAGCTCACAGTATTGATGGCCCGGGCCCCTTCCCCTATCACAGCATCCCTGCTCTCTGCGTTGTGCCACAACTTGCCATGTCTCAAGGCCTCTGCTGTCGTACCCAGCCTGTATTTCTCTGTACAGTCACAAACACCTCACCCCACGAGGGATGGCTGCTGGCTGCTGCTGCAGTATAAAACTGTGCCTGTGCTGTGCAGAGCCAAACAGAAGGAAAACAAGCTGGGCACAGTCAGTGGTTGATTTGCAAAGGTGCTACCGCAGCTGAAGCAGGTGGGAGCCATCCCTGTGGCCCCACAGCAGGGTCCAGCACTGCCAGCCATGCAGCTCAGTGGCAGCACAGGTTGGGTTTTGTATTTAATCTCTTCTTTACTAGTGAGGAACAGGCCTCTCTGAGCTCTATGCTGTTGGTCTATTTTTAAAATATGTTATTGTGCTGTCATCGTTCTCTTCTCTCCTCCTGTAATTCAAAGACCTAGGTTGGAATGAAGTGTAATTAGTTTCTGAAATTAGAGGGGAAGTGTGTTTAATGAAAACAGACAGCTTTTGTTTGTTTGGCCTGCTACTCCTCTTGCCTAATTGCTGGCACAACAGCAGCTAAATTCACATCAGCCACAAAAACAAAACCATTTCTGTTGAACACCATCGGTTTGTATTAGTTCAGCAAGGCATTTACCTCACTGTTTGCTGATCAGTCACAAGCCCTTCAGTTTCCATGTGCTTCTGCTCCTCTTCTTCCTGCCCCCTCACTCTGTGGCTCAGCCCAGAGCAGAGAAATCAGACTGACATTTTCTGGCTGGGACAGTCAGTAAAACCAAAGTACTGTGCTCTGTTATTAAGGCCTGACTTTTTCACATGTGCTTTTGTAAAATACTCTCCCACTGGTTCATCTAGGGAGATAACTCTTGGGTGTTTAAGTTACTTTAAAAGTCACTCTCCAACAACTCTTCTGTCACTTTGGAAAGGTGTGGATTATTCCATTTCCTGGCTAAATCAGGAAATCTATAGACTTTGCACAGGAACCAAACACAGCTCACAGCACTTGCTCAGGGAGGGATGTTTAGTTTCTTATTAAGGAAGACATTTGCCATAAGAAAATAGAGACAATAAAACTCATTTGAGAAAAACTGTGACATGATGATGCAGAGGTAAGTTGCTAGCCAGAGGCAAGATGCTAGCCAGGATGCTAGCCAAGCCCCTTTTCCATGCTGTTCTTCTAACTGGCAATAGGAGACATTACTCACGTACATGGTTTAGAGAACCTGTTATTTTTATCACTACTCACTTGGCTATATAAACAAAAAATGTAAGGAGAATCAGCTCCAGAAAAATATGTGAATTCCTGTGAATTACCGCTCTGGAAGTTTTCACTGCTTTCCAAAGATTTACTAAATATTTTGGAACAGATTCTGATGTCAGCTGCTCTGCCATAAATCCAGAATAATTCTGTCACTTTAAACTCAAATTCCAGGGAAATTGGAAATATCTGTTAGTCAGAAAGCTATCTCACCAGCTTAAGGCTGCAAAGCTGGGCAAGCAGGCCAGCCACTGCCTTTTCACCAGGGCACTCATGAGGGTTCCTTTTACCTTCTCTCCCAGCCCATGGATGAATACAGCTGAGGAAGAAAGAATTGGTGATGAGAGGGGACCTGAAAGTCAGATGTCCCTGGTTTGCCAGTGAACTCACTGGAATGATTTTTTTGCTTTGACAGCATGCAGATGCATTTAAAAGCAGTTACACCTACATGAACTACCACCATTTTTACAGCAGAAAAAAGGCGTATTGTTTTAGGGAGAATCTTTGGGACAAAAAATTGCATTTTTTTTGCTTGGGCAGAGAGCAGAGGATCCATCTTTTGGACCTCAGGTTGTTGTTGCCCACTTGAAATGAGATGGGCATCCAGGGCTCTGGATCCCTGGATGTAGCTATTCTTACTCATGGAATATGGATTCAGGGTCTGAAGTCTTGAGGTACAAATAAGTCTTTCCCATCAACTCCCCTTCACAATCAGGATTTATAATCAACTTTAGGGAAAATATATAAGATACATTTCTCCTTTGATTAGCAAATTGATTGAGGTCAGTAGAAAGGCAGGGCAGAAGGTAAAAGCTGGATTCTCTGATGTAGACTCATTGCCATTATCATGCATTGAACCCTTCACCTAAAAGAATGAAAAGATGTCAGTGTGCCTCTTTACTGCTTTAGGGACTTGGAGTTGCATCTCCTGTTAGTGAGCTCTCTGCCTGCATTGATGTATGGATGCAGATGCTTGTTCTGGAGAAGTGCCATTGAAAAATCACTGGAAACTTCATGGCCAGAGCAAGAAAATAAAAAATACCATTTTCTTTCCCCAGCAGACTTTAGTGCTGGCAAAAATTTCACAGCTATCACTGGTGAGCACCCTACCTGTCTCTTTCATCCTAAAGGTGTCACTTTTGGAAACACAGGCCCAAATAGTGCTAAAACTGTGGTTCATAGAGAAGATAATTTAATCCTAATGTCCTGTGGCAGCAGCATGTGTTAGTGTCTTCTGTGCTAATCATCTGATTGTTCCTTTGAACTCTCATAAGTCCTGTGCTTGTGCCAGTTACAGTGATGGCTCTTTGCCCCTCTCATAAATATGTAAAACAGCTGTTCCTTTTGTTATGTGGCAGCTCTTGGGAGATGATAGTTTTATCTGGATATCAGATCCCAGCGCTTTTATGATCTAACATTTTCCTTTCCTCTTTTTGATGACTAGGTTCGAGATGGTGACAGTGAGATGTCTCCTCTTATTAAAAAAATCTGTAATGATACACTCATGTCTGCAATCACTTCTACCAGCAATGGTCTCTGGATCAAATTCAAGTCTGATGCTTCTGTGCAGAGAACTAGCTTCAGGGCTATTTATCAAGTTGGTAAGTGGAACTGGTCATTTGCACAGTGAACTTACCTGTAATTTGGACACTTTCAGTCATTTCCATGATATATTATTCATATAATAGGTTAAAGACAAACTTCAAAAGAAAGGAATGAACAGAACAGAGTCAATTTATTTATTTTAAAAAAATGCCTGCAATAGGTTTGCTGTAGGTACTCCTAGCATGCTTGAAAACAGGCCCTTTGTTGCTTCTGACCTTGAGATTACCTCAGATGGTTAGAGCATGGTGCTGAAACAGCAAGGTTGTGGGTTTGATCCTCATATGGGCCATTCATTTAAGAGCTGGACTCAATAATCCTTGTGGGCCCCTTCCAACACAGAATATTCTGTGATGTGACATTAATGATTCTGTGATATGGTACTAACGATTTATCACTTGATGCTGATATACCAAAGATGTTATAGCTTCAATTCTGCCTAAATCTTTTACTTTCATTTTGCCTGTCTTTAAGTTCTTAACCACCAAAAAGCCTATCTGTGTCTGTGAAACAAAGGAGTCAAATCCATTCGTTTTCATGGGAACAGTTTGGTCTTCTGTAGAAGCATGCTTATGCTATACCTAGAGTAATTTGTTCTTTTAAATATGTTATTAATACTACTTGAGAGATGTGTAGAAACAGCTGTAATAAGATAGTTTAGGGTTGGTTTTCTTCTAATTTCATAGAGTTACTTGATACATATCACACATCATCATTACAATACATTCCTTGAAATCATTCATCACAAGTACTGATTCTTGGTGTGTCTTGGCAGCCTGTGGAGGTTCCCTGTCAGGAGCAGGCACAATCCATTCACCTTATTACCCCAGGATGTCCCCTCACCCAAAGTCCTGTGAGTGGATCATCTCCCAGCCAGCTACCAATGTGGTGATTCTTAACTTCACCGACTTTGACATTCGAAATACAACCACTTGTGATTCGGACTACATCGAGGTAAGGAACGATGCGCATGCACTATGGATAGTAGATATGTATCTGCAAGTTCCCTCTAATACTCATCTCCACCTAAGTGGAAGTTCTTGACAGGTGAGCACTCCTTCCAGCAGTCACAAAAGCTTTTCCAGGTTCATAATGGGATCCCAAAGCTTTTCTTGGTTCACCAAAGATGTCATGACTGTTTTGATAATCAAAGACAAGTATCAGGTTTCTTTAAACAGATAGGCCTGGTTTGGAAGGTTTTTGTGCCATTTACCGCTGATGGTGTAAGATCTCATCTTTTCTCTGCTCCTCTGATAGGCATAAGGTGTTATTTTATGTGCCTGTAGTAGAAGCTACATGAAGAAAGGGTAGGGTTGATGTCCTAAGGATCTCTTTTATATAGTTCTTATTAATTACTTTATGCTTTATGTAATAAAAAAATTCTATAGGATATTTTGAATACACTGTTCTTCAGGTCAGAGATGGCAACAATGGAGACTCTCCTGTTTTGGAGAAATACTGTGGTACAGCTGTACCCTCTAGAGTGCAATCCACACGGAACAATCTCTATATCAAATTCAGAGCTTCCTCACTTACCAACCTCGGCTTCAGAGCTCAATACTGGCCATTAGATACAGGTAAGGATTGTTTTACTGTTGTCTGTGTAGACTGTTGGGACTTTCCAAATTTTCCCACAAACTGAAAACAACTGTCAATCAAGTTTTAGGATGGTGTGATGGGAGGTAAGTTCTAAATCAGTTACCATGTAGTATGCATCAAGAAAGAAGGACTATGAAATTTCAGAAAGAGAGTTAACCAATTTTATAAGTGTCTAACTGTTTTTTTATAAACATATCATTTAACCTGTTGTTTTAAACCTCTGCAGTATGTGGAGAGACTCTCACTGCACCATCAGGAACCATTACAAGTCCCGGTTACCCAGATGTGTACCCACATGGGATTAACTGTACCTGGACTATCAACGTTCAACCCGGTTACTTTATCCGCCTGACATTCACTTCATTTAACTTGGCATTTGATTATAGCTGCAGAAAGGATTATCTTGAAATATATGACAACAGCACTGTGCAAAAATTGGGAAGGTAAGTATGTCCATTAGCCTACAGACCTGTGTTTCTGTGGAGTGAGCACTGCTCTGTAGGTCTTGACATCCAATTTGCTTCCTTAAATTTTGTGTGTAGATTATGTTCTTTTCATCACAGAAACAATAGCAGAAATTTCTCTGCTAGGATAACAAAGGCAGCTTGCTACTTGATCATGGAAGGAGAAGCACATTTAATAAATAATATATTGGGAGAAACTAAGTTGTGTCTAAAGGATAGCTCTTTTAAGGACAGGTTTCAATAGCTAGCTTTGTCCTGCTCCATTAACATTTTGATTTATGGAAAATATGTTGAAAAGCATGTATATATCTTTGCGTAGAAAAGACAGGATTTTAAAGACTTGCAGAAGTGAAAGATTACTTTAAAGGCTGTACATTTGGATATCTGCAAAAACTAGACCACAATCTGCATTTTATGAGATTTAGTTTTCATTTTCTTCTGATACATGATTTTATCTTAAGGAAGAATATTTTCTTTTATTTCATTTCTCCAATTGGTGTATACACAAGGTTTTCTTGCTGCCCTAGAATTCAAGAACATTTGAATTACTTGGGAACAGTATCCAGCTGCAGCTATAGACTGTAAAATAGTTAGTTAGCTGACAGGGCAGTATTTTGGAAAATAAGGAGCAAATTACTCTCATAATGAAGAACATTTTGCAATCTTAGTGTTTGGCCAGCCACTCTGACTCCTACAAAAGAGCAGAGTATTTTGTAGGTACAGCACAGTGTAAATTCAATAAGAATTTGACAATTTGATGTAAGTCAGAATTTCTTCTCTGATTTTGCCACGCTTCAGATTTGTATCTTTGTCCCTGTAGTGTGCTATTTAGTCTCATGATACAGGGTATATGCCTGGGATCTGTATCATCCAAAGGAGACAATTGTGCATGTGTAGCTATTCAAACTTCACAGGAAAGCTGAATTCTCTTCCAGTGATACAGAAGCTTTATAAAGTATTGCCATTCAATTTGGGGTATGTTTTTGCTGCAGATACTGTGGGAGATCAATTCCACCATCTCTCACTAGTGGTGGCAATATGATGACGTTGTCCTTCACGACAGATCACAGCATTGCATCTGAAGGCTTCTCAGCCAATTATATCTCCCTGGATGCATCCAAAGGTAATATATCAGTCTGTTCATTATGCAAATTAAATGTTTTCAGCTGTCACTGTAAATAACCACTACAAGAAACAGAAACATTATTTTCTGTGTTGCCAGAAGACTTCCTGGTGCCTCTTCTACTCCTTCTTATTCATTCTGCTTTATTCAAAAGCTTTTTTTACTCCCTAGGAAAGCGGAAAGCAATTTCTGTAAGCAGCATTGTTGCTTTCTTTAAAAAGTCAGTAAGAGCTGACACGGCAGAACTGCATGAATTATTTAGGAAAAGTATTTTCTGAATTTTCTTTGTCCATTCTGAACTGAGTATGTGTGATCTAGGAAACTTAGTGATCATGGACAACTCATTTGAATGGGAGACTCTTGGATGCCAAAAAAAATTAATTTAGTTTCTGTAAGGTTCAATGTTGATAGTGGGTAGAGAAAGGTCAATTAGGATGAAATTTGATAAAGCAGCAAAATAATCTGAAAGCACAAGAGATTTTTTCATTACAATGGAGTGCAACATTTCTGTCTCCACCAGAGTTCAAGGCTCCTGTTATGCATTAAATCCCTTCTTTAAGTATTTTCTAAGGGGCCAACACTTACATGAGTGAGGTAAAGGAAGAATGACTGCTCATTCTCTCCATTCTCTTCTCTTTTGGACATTATGAGGAATTTTTTCACAGAAAGGGTGGTTAAACATTGGAATGGAGTGCCCAGGGAGGTGGTGGAGTCACCATCCCCGGATGTGTTCAAGAAATGACTGGACATGGCACTTAGTGCTATGGAAGGTAGAGAGACAGGGTCTGCCTAGCAGAACTAAGCCACAGAAGAGGCAGAGTGGCACAAGGAAAAAAAAAGTAAAAATGAGAACATGTTTGTAGCTGGGATGTTTGTTATCCATCACTAACCAGTTTATATGTGGTTTCTGTGTGTGAGTGAAGACTACAAAGGATTTGTTAGATGAATACCAGAAATTCACAGTACTCATCTATGCAGCAATAAACTACTGTTCATTGTTTGCTCTTAGTTTCTTTATTTTTCCTAATTCCTGAATGTATTCAACCTGTTTAAAAGCAGCAAATTTTCCAATTCCTAACTGCTTTCTTGGTGATATCTTGGGAAAATTGGCTGTTATTTTGTCTCTCAACACATGTGTAGGCAAGACCGGTACAGATTTTGCTACTGTGATTTTATTCACTACAAGATAACTTACAAATCCAAAGAAACAATTTTCTCAGCTGCCTTCATTTGTATTTGAGTTATCTGGCATCGAAATCAAAAAGGCAGTACAAACAATTAAGATTTAATGAGAACTATTGCAAGGAGGTAATTTCTATTTCTTAGAAAGTAATAGGCAATAAAACAAGTTCTACTTTTAAAAATCTTTCCCGGAAAACTCTGTAGTTTGAAATCTGAATTCTTACTAGTGAGAAATTGGGAAATTCTTATCCTTAAAAAGTCTTTTTTTAGCCTTTGTTTGCAACTGCAAACTAAACCTTCTGTAAATATCATTGTTGCTTTTTAATGGTATTTTTTCTTTTAAACTCACCTCAGATTGCTATTTCATAAGTGGATTGATTCCTTTCTAAATGTTCTTATAGCAACTTTTCTCAGAGTCCATCAAGATAGTATTCTTTACTGAACATTAATCTGTATTTCTCTCGCTGTTGTAACCATATCTGTTTCTGTCATTTCAATGCTGTCCAGTTTCACAGTTCTGCCTCCTCTCTCCTGTATTTCCCTCCTTTACCACCACCATGTGATTGGCTTTTCTCATCTTTCATCCAAAGCACTACAATATGTGTCATGTGGAGTTCCAGCTGCATCAATGCTGTCCCTGGAATGTTTTCAAACAATGCCTTAAAAATGCACATCTGCTGTCTCTTCAATTCTTTTAACAACTATATAATATGTATATATGAAATGAGTGTTATGTAATATCTTAATCCAAATTCTATATAACACCTAGGATTTTCTTTTCCCATAATGAAGACAAATATCTTTGCAACTCTTCAGCCAATCTGCACTAACATTCAATTTATTCTCACTCTTGGAACGATCGCTAAATAAACGCTTTTTAATTTCAACCACTCCATCTTGTATAAATATGGCAAAGTGGGAGATAGCTGCTGAAACTGAGAGTAATAAACTTACAGAGAGGCTGAAAAAATTTGTTTCTTTTGGTCCAGTACAAGCATAGCAGTACCATAAAGTTTTCATAAATTCCAGAGAGCTAAAATTCATTTTTATTAAGAATAAATT
>VYZP01068705.1:0-14959 GCA_013400635.1 Hypocryptadius cinnamomeus | reverse complement strand
TGCAGAGCCTTCCTGCCCTCCAGCAGATCAAAAATCCCATTCAATTTAGTGTTGTCTGTGAGCATACTGAGGACATGCTCAATCCCCTCCTCAATCCCCTCGCCCAGATCATCAAGAAACATACCAAACAGAACTGGCCCAGTGCTGAGCCCCGGGGAGCCCCACTATTGACTGGCTGCCAGCTGGATGCAGCACCATTCACCACCACTCTCCTGGCCTGGCCATCCAGCCAGTTATGAACCTCACACTTCAGGTTGTCCAAGCCATGGGCTTCCAGTTTTTCCAGGAGAATGCCATGGGACATGGTGTCAAAGGCTCTCCTGAAGTCTAAGTAGCCAACATTTACAGCCTTTCCCTCATCCATTAGATGGGTTCTTGTGGGGTATTCAGGATCTTGTAGGAGCTTCATAGATACAAACAATTTGGGATGCAGCTAAACTGAAATTAGCCTAGCCTATTCAACAACACAACACAAATTTTCTTCAAGTTATCAGTTATATAAAAGAATATAATCTTGCAAGCTAAATGTTTAAATTTTATAAAAAGACGCTTCCAGCACAATACATTTTTGACTTCTAGCATATATTATGCATGCAAGGTTAGGTAAATTCATGAGCAGATCTTATTTAACAGCAGTTTAACTCTCACCTCAGCTAAGAATGAAAAATGAGGGGCACCGCTTTAAGAGGAGAAAATATCAGTACTATTTAGACCTGTAATCATAACATGATTTGTACTTGATATCAATAAATAGAAGGGTTCTGTAAAAGACTGTGGAGTGCTTGTGCATCAGTTCAGTAAGAAATATTTCTTAATTCAAGTTCTGTAATCAAGGCTATTGAAAATGGGTTCATGGAAAAAGTACTACTGACCCTATCTTCTGTCTGAATCAGTACAGACTGTCTGGCTCTTTTGCTCTCTTTTTTCTTGCATTCTTTCTTTCAGAATTTTATTCTCACTTCCCTGTAGCTGGCTTCCAACAACTCAGCTAATTAAATACCATACTGGTGACAGTGAATTTCAATGAGTACTACGTGATTGCCCCATGGACTCTTGCCAGCTTCCTAGCTCAGCCATCAGAGAAGTTCTCGTTATACAGCTGAAGCAAGTTCATCATGTTTCTGCATATACTGCCCATTTGCTCAGTAAAACATGGGTTGGCATTGTACTTTGTTCTGTAAGAAATGAAGAAGAAAATCAAAGAATGTAAAGGAGCAACAATGGAGGTAAAGAAGGGAAGAGTGGAGAAACTTTTGATTTATGGGCAGGGCAGAGAAAATCCAGGGAAAATGGGTTTATGGGCTCTATGAAAAAGGTTCTTTCTTTTAGTGGTTCCAGCAGATTCTTCTATCAGGTTGAATATTTGAAAGCAACTGCTACCTGAACTAGATTTGTTTAAATTGTTTTCTAAATTGAATTTGGAGAAAAGTTGTTCCCAAAGTAATGGTATATGTCAACTGCAGAGATGAGTTTAGATGGCAAAACTGAGGCAAAGACAACCCTGCCTGAGCCATGGTTTATTCCCAGTGATCAATGTGGAGGTGGAAAACCTAGGGAACACTTACCTGGAGATCCTGCAGCCCACTGATACCACATTTCTAAGTTCCAAGCCCTGGGAAGCATTCACATTCACATCACAGCTGTGAATACTTCACAGATACACCCAACCAGATATGCTGCCTACAGTTTTTGAGTGGGACCTGGTGTTCAACAGTACTCCTTGGGAACTCATCCACAAATCTCTAAAATATCAGAAAAATGGGAATTTAAGATGATAGAATAATCAGGACAATAGAAACATCCCACTTCCAATTTCTTGGTCAGATTTCATTGCATATTTATGAAGTTTAAAGACACAAATAAACAAACCAACTACAATTAAGGATAAATTGTCCTCAAGTTTCTTATGAATTCATATAGGTTCTTATGCCACAACTTTAACATTCATAAACTAGAACCTTCTCAAGAAAGTAAATATTACCATTTTCAGGTCTCAAAGGATCTGACTAAGGTCTAGATACAAATAATTTTAGAGCTGAACAAATGAGATTTTTAATCCTTAAAATTATTTATTTTTCTTTGCACTACAACTAAATAATGTCCCTCCAAGGTTTTTCTTGGAATACAAATAGAACTTACAACTTCTCTACAAATACCTGAGAAGTTACAGGATTAATTATTTTACATGTTCTGCTTGTGAGCATCTTGTTACACAGATTCTGTTATAATCCTTTAAATTACTGTTCAGAAAGAGCTCTCATAGTCCTGAACAGACAAAATTGGTTCTTTTAATGGTATACCTGCCATAAAACTTTCACTCATGATCCTTGTTGTGATTGTCATAGTTTTAAAAGCAGCTTGCTAAGTTGCAGCTTTTCCTTCTAATATACTGCACTTGAAAGCAACAGGTTTATTTACACCATGCTGTCCAAAATACACAACAGACAGCAGAAGTAACACATCATGCAGACCTTATCAAATCACAGTAATGTTCTCACTGCATATTCTTCAAAATAATTTCTTCTGGATAATCTTGGTATAAAAATACATGTTATTGTTAGATGTTAATGTTGTATGTCAATACTGAGTTATTGGAAAAAAGAGCGTTTTTACTCTTTGGTCAGGATACTTAGACTCCATGAGAGGACAAATACAACCAGCTTCTGCAGCCATGCTCAGCAAAAAAAAACCCTTCACAGGCTTCCAGTGTATTTCCTGGGTCATTAGTAGGATAGGATACGTCACAGATGAGTTTTCATTTTAACATAATTCTGACTATAACTGAGAGTGAAAGAGAAACACTATGGTCTTATTTTTTGGCATATTTATGAAACATTTGTGGAAAAAGAGGGTCAATATAAACCCAACTTAGGGTGCAAACAGTCCACATGAATGGAGTACTGTATTCATGGATGGAAAAAGTCAGTGATACAGGTCTAACTTTGGTACAAACATCCTACACTTGGACACTGTGATTAGCAGAATCAGCCCTGGAATAAGAACAGACTCCACATTTAGTCATTCTCAAAATACCATGGGTGAGAACAGCTTTCCATTTGGTATCCATGAAGGATCAGCATTTAAACATTTCCGTTTTGTTCTAGTACCCTGCTTTCAAAATCAGTAATACTAGGCTCATGTAAGAAAGTGAATTTTTATTTCAACTACAATATAACTGGTTTGCTTTATGTTGAGGTTCTTTCTAAGTTACTCTAAATTTTCGTCTGTGAGTTCATTACTCCTTTACAGATTAGCACACTTTAATTCCTTTGTTTTGTTGCTAAACCATTGTATTTACTCACAGAAAAGAACATGACATTCAAAAACGCAGTTTCTCATATTTTGTTCTGCCTCTAACAGCATGTGGTAAGACTATTCTGAATTTTAATACAGCTGCATATATAACTAAGAATGCTTGCTAAAGTAGTAATTAAAAAAAGACTAGCATATTAATTACAGATCACTTCCAGAAGCATCTCAATTTTCCATTTGTTCCTGCAGTGAAAAGTGTAAACTTTTGCAAGATGACATGTTCTTTCTAACACTAATAGGTTAATCGTGTTCTTCTTTTTCAGTGTCCATTTATACAGAATAAAGACAATCTGTCCATTTGCTCTGTGAGCCTCTCCTTCCACTTATGGTATAAAACCCATTCAGGAAATAATAATAATAATTAAAGAAGAAAGCTCAACAAAAACCTCCAAGAAACTGAGGAATTTCTCTGCTGGAAAGACTTTGTTGGTGGTACATTATATGTGTAAGTGTGAATATTGTAAGCATCAGGTTTGGATTCACGTTACTGTTAGCATCCCAAGAATCTCTCTAGCTACCTAAAGCTAAGACTGCTTTAGTTCAAACACTAACCTGCTTCAGTGCCAACAGCTGAAATGTGTGGCTTTTCCTTCCAACAAATGTGTAGCTTTTCCTTCCAACTCCTAAGCTGAGCGTGCCCTTGTGTTTCATACCTTTAATGTGTATAAAATTTAAAAATAGCACCTGCATTCTTCAGCTTAATGTTATTCATTCAACAAACACACAAATCAACAATTTATTCATCATAATGTAAAAGAAAAACTAAAGATTATATTTATGGAATGACATTGAGGGTTCTAATGTCTTTGGTTCACGTGTATAATTGATTTGCCACTGTCAGACTAATAAAAGGGTAACTGTGCTTAAAAGTAAAAAGTATTTCAATTAGAAGCATAATTTGTAAAGAAAAGTGAATAGCGCAATAAATTTCCATAGTTAAGCTTAGCGATAAAATATCTTTGATCATATCTTGCGCTAGAATTACAATTTTATACAATCTTATCATCAAGCCATAGGTTGTATTTAGCTCATACAATTGAGAAAAATTACTTCATGGGAAAAAGGAGCAATGGTCTTGTAACAATTTAAGCAGGAGACATGAGAATAGCTATTGTGCAAAAGACAAGTGTCCAGTTTGAGCACAGGATTACAGATTGTGGAGTAAACAGCACAGCAGAAAAAAATTATTGCCCATACAGGCAGACCAGTAGAGTGTTTTTGTAAGTAAGGGTTCTCATTTGCCAAGATGTTCTATACAGGTATTATTTTTTTCCTTCCCCTTGTCTCAGTACTGCAATAATGCTTCCTGTGCCTGCGATCACTATAGTTCCCCCTCCTATCCACCCTGCCTCACCCGTTCATCCCTTTCTGCATCTCCAACTCTCTCCTGGGACCTGCCCCTTGCCACTGGTGGGACAAACAGCAACCTATGACACAGCAAGGTTGGAGTAAAGGCCACTGACTGGACAGGGTGTTTCCACCAATCTGAATGATTGCATTATAACTGCATTTCCTTAACAGAAGTAATGACTTAGGCTCCTACTGGATCAAGTTACCAATTTTCACACAAGCTACAGGAACTTTAGATGCACTTCAGGACAGACCCCGTCTTCTCTGTTTCTCTTTATGGACAGAAACTGCAATAGGGAAGCTTTTCCTCTACCAAAGAGGAGAGAGCAAAAAGAAGAAAAAAAAAAAAAGAAGAAGAAAAGTTTAGAGAAAGGATCAAAAGTTCATTTCACTCTTGGATTCACTTAAGGTTACTTCATATATGTATCAGAATTTTCATTTTTTTCATTTTTATCTGTATCATATTTCCTGTATTTGTGCTACATACATCTTAAAACGATTTGGGTTATCTGCAGTCTACAGATCTTTATCCTGTGTATCAAGACCAGAAAATTATAAACTGAAACAGGCATATCTTTCAGAGAGCTATCCAATTGTGGTTTAAAAACTCTGTATTTCTTGGAAGATATAGTGGTCACTGGTAAAGTATTTGATCACACCTTTATCCTCACAGTCACATTAATGACTCATTTAGGGTTAGCTTCCATAGGTTCAGATAACCCAAAATAACATTTTTACTTCATCAGCTAGATTTTGCTTGCTGAGTTATCCAAATATTTATTTGTATGGGTAACTACAGGATGTGATCTTGCAACATTTTAATTTTCTTTTCAGCTGTGGTCTTTCAATCTCTTTTCTCACTGTGAAAAAGTCATATTCTCTGCCTCATTCTCTCCACCACAAGGAGTGTTTTTAGAAACATGTATTTCGTAAGCATTTTCTTTCAGGCTGTGTTCAAGTTCTATATCATTATAATAAGTGGCATATTAGATTTTTTCTGCCAGGCTTGGCCTGGAAATGCTGCTCTATATTTGTGAGGGGCTGAACAAGAACTGTTCTTCAGTACTCTATTCTTTAGCTAAAGCTAACACAGCCCTTGTGTATTGTCTAGGTTTTGTTGATCATTCACAATGGTCTTCCCGGTATCTAGGAGCAAGGTTTTTCAACTGGTTCGTGTCTACTTGAACTGCAGTGTTTAACTGGAGAGATTATAACTGGACCAAGAATAAGTTAAGGATGGTATCCCATGTTATACAGACAGCAGTACCACCTACAAATGCCTGTGTCCCAAAGGCTCATTTGCAGCACAACAAAATTATTCAGTGATATTCAGCTTGAAGACCATTATTGTATTCTTTCTTTTTCCCTGACAAATCTGTTACTCAGCCAATGTTACTAGGCTCCTACATGCTTCATTATTACTGCCTAAGTACAAGCCCTTATTTTTGTTCTTACTGATACTAGCCAAAACAAAAACAAAAACAAAACACAAAAAAAAAGAAGAAAAAAAGAAAGTTTTGTATTGTGATCTTGATTACTCAAATTCTGACTACATTGCTTCAATGCTTATAATATGCACCATGTGCAAGCAGCAAAAGCTTTCACAATGAACAGTCACAACATCTACGCACTCATAAGTGTCCTCTCATGAGGAGTACTGGGGTCAGATATAAACTAAAACCAGCACAAGCAACTGGTCTTTAGAATGAAGCTCAGCCTTTAATAACAGAGCAGATATTTGAGAACAAGGATGATGTCATGAACACACCTTTGCTCAGCTGAAAGAATCCAAATTATTTCTTCAGTTTTCTGGCTCTAGTCCTTATTTACACAGACTGACTCACTAATGAAGGAATTTGGGGAGGGAAGAATCCTTTGAATCATGCAGCCTAGCTAGGCATCATCCATAGAGCTACTCACTGTATTTTCCTGAACTCTCACCTCAACTGTATTTACATATTTCTGGCGATAACCTCTACTGCCTCCTTGTCTGTCTAGTCTGCTAACACATTATTCATGCCATTAGGATTTTTCCTACCTCAACATCTAATGTCTGACTAAATCCAGAGTGACCAAGTACATGAGTCAAGTTCTCTATTTTCACTTAGTGTCAAAGCATACCCATACAATTACTAGCCTGTTTTAGGACTCCATGAATATTCAGTGAATTTTCCTCTGGTTTCTAAGAAAGAGTTTTTGAAATTAAAAACTCCGATGCTTTGGAAGGGACATTAAAGATAATGCATTAAAGGTCATCTAGTTCCAATCTCCCCTGTTCCACTGGATCAGGCTGCTGTGGCTTCATCCATCCAGGCTTTGAACAATTCCAGGGATGGGGCATCCACAAATTCTCTGGGCACCCAGTGCCTTACCACCCTCACAGTAAAGAATTCTTCCTAATATCCAATTAAACTTACTCTCAGTTTGAAGCTATTCCTCCTTGTTCTGTCACTACATGCCACTGTAAAAAGTCTCTCTCCACATTTCCTTTAGGCTCCCTTCAGGTACTGGAAGGCTGCAATTGGGTCACCCAAAGCCTTCTCTTTTCCAGGCTGAACAGTCTGAAATTCCTCAGCCTTCTTCACAGTAGGGGTGCTCCAATCCCTCCAATATTCTGGGTGCCCCTCCTCTGNCTCCAATATTCTGGGTGCCCCTCCTCTGGACTCACATGTCCTTCCTGTGCTGGGACCCCAGAGCTGATGCAGCCCTGCAGGTGGGGTCTCAGCAGAGCAGAGGGGCAGAATCCCCTCCCTGGCCCTGCTGCCCACACTGCTCTGGGTGCAGCCCAGGACACGTGTGGCTCTCTGGGCTGTGAGTGCCCATGGCTGGCTCATGTCCACCCTGTCAGCCACCAGCACTCCAAGCCCTTCTCAGCAGGGCTGCTGTGATCTGTCCATCCCCAGCCTGTGCTGATACCAGAGGTTCCTCCAAGCCAGGTGTAGCACGTTGCACTTGGCCTTGTTAAAACACAGGAAATTCCCACAGATTCACTTCATGAGCTTGTCCAGGTCCCTCTGGATGGCATTCCATCATTCAGGTGTGTCGATTGCACCACTCAGCTTGGTGTCATCTGCAAATTTGCTGGCAGTGCACTCCATCCCTTTGTCTATGTCATAAATGAAAATATTAAATAACACTGGTCCCAGTATGGACCCCTGAGGGACACCACTTGTCCCTGATGTCCATCATGACTCTGAGCCATTGCCCACAACCTCTGGTTGACCAGACCAACCACATTCTTATCCACCTAGCAGTCCATTTATGAAATCCCTCTCTCTGTTTTAAGGGAGAAGGATGTTGTGGGGGACCATGTCAAAAGGTTCATAGAAGTCCAAATAAATGACATCTGTAGCCCTTCCCTTGCCCACTGATGCAGTCACCCCATGCTAGAAGGCCATGGAGTTGATCAGGCAGGACTTGCCCTTGGTGCAGCTGTGCTGGCTGTCCCAAATCACCTCCCTGTGCCTTAGCACAGCTTCTAGAAGGATCTGTTCCATGATTTTCCCAGGCACAGATGGAAGGCTGTGGATGGATCAGCAGTTCCCTTAGACAAAGAAAACCTTCAGTAGACAATAAAATGACATCTGATTGGAAAACTGATTTCTATGGTAAATATGTCCAGGTCTATTCCCCCTGACATAATTTTACAATGGTGTGTGAGATTGGAGTGGATGTCTCTTGCATTTCAGCATAAGGAAATGTGATGATGCATGGTTTTAAACTTTCAATCATTTAGTAATAGTGGGGATTTTGTTTGGCTTGTGTTTGTGGGCTGGTTTTGGGTTGTTTCAGATTTTTGGGATTTTCTGGTTGGTTTGGTTTTGGATTACTGGTTTTGTTTTATTTTGTTGGTTTGGTTTTTTTTTAAAATTTTACTTAAGCATGCAATCTGAAAATATAAAAATCCCTATTTCTTCATCTTTCTTAGCCTTGGTTCTCCCTGAACAAACACAGGTGCTACCTGCAAGCCCCGAAAAAGTGAAAAGTGACTGCAATTGAAGTCCAGCACTGACAGTGTTCAGAACTGACTGTAAGGTTTAAAGTCCCATTTTCTACACCACAGTCCTCATATAAAGTAATATTTTTTTCCTGACTGCCTTATAAGTGTGGCTAAATTGTGCTGTTAGGGGCTCGATCTGGGTAGTTTTCATGTGCTACAATAATAAATTGTGACTCACACCACGAGAAGCAAAGAGATATTGAACCTGCAGTTGACTGCTGGTGAGTAGCACCTCTCCTTTACAGTAAACAGCTTACAGCTGGAATCAGTACAACAGTGAAGTAAGGGCCCATAGTCAGCACCCCTAAACACGATCCTCTACAAACCATGGGCACACTCAGGAGACAATTCATTTCCTGTATAAGAGCTGGAAAACTCTACCTGTGAGATTCAAATAAGCTGTAATTTTTATGTATTCAAAGATCAAAAGGCCCATATATTAAACATTAGAACTTCAAATATATTACAACAGTAATTTGAAGATCAAGCAGTTAGGATGCAAATTTCTAGAGAACTAAATAATTACTTATTCCAATGTTGATTCAGAAGAGACCTCAAGCTCAGATACAAGATTTTCTAAAGGTTAAAGAAAAATGCCAGTGGAAATCAAAGTCATAGCAGACCACAGATTAAAGGATAGCAACAGCAGAGAACTGCAGATCTCCAAGATGATCTTAATAGATTAGTCCAGACCTAAAGGCATACATAGAAAAGAGGTTATAGCAAATGCTAACAAAGTTAATTTAGAAAACTCATAGAGCTGTGAGGAATTTTATTTAAAAAAAAATCACATAACTGAAGCAGTCATTGAGCTATAATTCAAATATCTTGAATGGGCAGTAATGCCTAGCAAAGGCATCAGATCCAGCATATCACACAGGCTACTTTCTATAATGACTGTCCATAAACTCGAAGCATGGAACAAGCAGTTCAAGGAAAGTACTGACATCCCACAAACAGCAATATATATATGCAGGTTGCTTAACTGCTCTTTTCCAATCTTCAGTGTTTTCCAGTTTGTCTTACCCAAACTCTGTGAGTTCTTCACAAAGCTTAGAAAATCAATTTGCCACTTTCTAGGGATTTGCCTGAAATCTGCACTGTAACTTAGTCTCATCCATGCATTGGTGCTGATAATTTTGAGAGACTTCATGTACACACATACACCTGTTCCTTACATTACTAAGCAGGGTGTAAGGTTACACAGCCACAAATATAAACAAAGCGCCTGTTACCTCATAGTCAACCCTGCAAAATCTTGCCCTTAGCATGCAGAGGTTTAACATAATAGACAAGAGCAACAAAGGTATACAGCAGGTGCAGGTTTTCATGCAAGAGCCATATGCCATATACCCCAGTAACTGACCCTGTACAGCACCTGGAAAACCTGAGGGGACACAGCCTGTGTCCTGCCTCAGCCTGAGATTACAGGCTTGATTGCAGCCTTGCCAGCAGCACAGAGATGCACTGGCTTCCCTGAAGTGAATCACACGTCCAAAACACCCAACTTCTATTTTCTGCTGTTTGGATGGTTTTGCCTTTTTTATAAAAAATCAAATCTCAAACAAGACCTGTGTCCTCTAAAACGATGAGAAGACCTGGGGCACTCCAGAACAGCATAGCTTGCTTCGGCCTCAGTGGGGAGGCTGCAGGACCCTGCCTCTCTCAGCCTCCTCTCTCAACCATGCTTCCCAGAAGGAACCTCAATATAGCCTTCAAGTACAGGCTGGGTGAAATTTCTGCTATGTGGGTGGGTAAATGAATGACCTCTTCACACAGCAAACTCTCAAATATGGGCTAACTATAGTCAGGTACATTTTGGTTTAAAATAACCACTGATAGGAGAATAGAAAAGGCTAGTTCAGAAAGGATGGCCTCTTTTTTGTGCTTCAGTCCTGCATGCTGAACACGTTTTGAACACAGCTGCTGTATCTCATGCAACCAGGCTGGTCAGGAAAACTGCAGAAAAAACAGTCAGGCAAAGCCAGTTAACCCAAACAAATTTTTCACAAGAATAAGCAGGTCTGACTAAATATGCACATGGAAACTTCTATTTTTGGTGCTATAGTCTAGATTGTGAGTTGAGTTGTTAGGACATAGGTTGGACTTGATGATCTTAGAGGTCTCTTCCAACCTCATTTTTCTGTGATTCTGTGATTTTTCCAGTTGTATATACACTGTTTCCCATATCCTCATGCAGCATTTTTCTATAAAACTATAATCTATAAAATTATTATACATCTAAATAAGAATACTAAAAGAAATTTTAAAACTTTAAAAACATTTCAATTTACTGAATTTCAAATGTTTTGTCTAAGCTTCAGGTGCAGCTGTTCAGCAAAAACATATAATCTGCAATGGTCTGATATAGACTATAACGGGTTTTGTACTGAACTGCTTGTGTAAGGAACATGTACTCTTGGCTTCTAGGTTACATTTCCATGTCATACCTAATCATATTGGCTAAACTGCATAAGGTTTGTCACCTCAGCCACAAATTGTGAGCTGGCTAGTCATAGTTACTGTGCTGCTGTAAGTTATGTCTGGCAGAGAACATGACTAAGACGACAGTTCTGGTCTGGAAAGCCAACAGGATAGATCAAAGAGCAGACAGACAGCCCCCTTCCTGACTTAAGTACAGGGCCTTACCCTGACAGAGGTGTGCACCAAAACACCAGTTTAACCACTGACTATATCTGGCAAAGATGGGGAGGTAAGAACCATACCCTGAGCCAGATCTCCCTGCCCAAATCTAGTTTCCAGGAGCAGTCCTCTGAAGCAGTGGCTCTGCTGTGTCCAGACTCCCAGAATTTTTTTCCATGTGTGCAAACTCTGCTAAGGAAAAGCAAATGTTAGGATCCCTGAGCTTGACAACATTGTGATGGCTTAAGAATTGCAAAATAAGTAAAATATTAGGTGCTACAGAAATCACAATCAAGCACTGAAGAAGTAAGCATTTGCTAACTTTGTATGATGCTAATTTATCCTACCTGAAAAGAACACCACCAAAAAGCTCCTAGAAAAACCTTTAAAAGGTGCTGTCCCGATGAGAAAACAAATCCCACATAAAAAAAGAACGCAGTGCTGCATGCCACTCTCACATCACACCTCTCTTCAATTCTGGCACTTCAGTCTGAACCTGCGAATTTTATTTCTCTTTTTAGCTGTGGGGCAGAGCTCATGATATATGAAGGCTTGTTAGACTTTTGATAGACATAAGGAAGTACTCAGCCCCTAGAACCTAGAGGTCCAATACAAAGCTCAGAGTGATTTTCTAGAGTCCTAGAGAAGGTAAAATTAATGCACTGCACATGCCTGAGAAGCCAAGTTTGGGCTTAGATTTCAATTGCAACATCATCCTATAAGACATACCTGTAACTAGTCTTTATCCATTTATCTTAACTTGAATGAATATCTCATCAAATATCTACTGATCTATTCCATACATGTATGTAGTAAATTACTGGTTTGTACTTCTTGTGACAGCTTAGAGTTCATTTAAATTAAGTTAAACAAAATATGCTTGCAAAGCTAACCAGAATACAAAAATAAAGCCTCACCCCATTAACAGTTGCATACAGGTCTCAGCTCAAGAGTTATGTGCCATCTAGGTCTTGCCTTCAGCCACCCCTTCCCTTCTTACTGGAAAATCTGAAGAGCAGTTGGGACAAATATTCTGGGATCATAATCAGTTTTTCACAGGGACAAGGATAATATTCCATTTAACCTAAAGGGCACAGTTGTGCAGCCATCAAACTGCAAATGGCTGTTTTGCTCAGCCAAGGGTGCACCAGCATCTGTGCTCACTACTGTGTTTAACATGCACTGACCTCAGCCTGTCCTGTGGCACCCCTGTGCACAGGAGGAGGCTGCCAGACATGATCACTCTAGCATCTTCTTCCTTGTGTCTTCCTAGAAAGGACTCTCTTCCTTCTTCTCCTCTGGCTCTTCTCCGCAGCGGCCGCTTGTTACCTGTCCCTCCAGCACAGCCTCTGTCCAGTCACACCAGGCAGAATATGGCTAAGACAAAAGCATGTGTTTGTGCTTCTGTGCTGCTGTTCACAGGTTAAACCCTCAGAAACAGGTACTCTGTTAGCAAATCTGTGAGTGACTGTTCATCCTGAAACTCAGGAAAACCCTTTTAATTAGCATGTCATTCTACCCCTTGATGCAAAATATATGAAATAAAGATGTCTTGTTGCAGCTTGTTTTTTCCGTGTTTAAAGGATTAAACATGGGGAAGATGGATGACCAAATTAAGCCTTCCTAAATAAGTCTGTGCTCATGTATTCTTCAGAGAGACAGCAAAATGTAGGCAGAAGATGATAACGTGGGTTCGCAGCATCCCTTATACTGCCCCCAACTTAAGCACAGACCATCCTTCCTGAGAATTATGTGGTTCTGTGCATACTTTAAAACTCCCACACAAGGAGTGCTAAATCACTCCTTTCTGAAGAAACACTGAAGAATACTGTCACTCGATATTTGTCATATTCTTTGAGGGTTTTGATGACTATGACATTGTTCAAAGCCATTACAATCCCATCACCAGATGGCAGATGGTCACATAACACAACCAACACACAGAAACACTTACACTGGAAGGATTGATTAAGTCTCTATGGTGAACAATGAAGGTCAGGAAATTTTCTGGTGTATCATCTGCAGCTACAGTTCTCAACAAGCAACACTTCTATTGTTGAAGAAAGAGCACACATGAGCTTGCTCTTACAGTCATGTTATCTAGTCTTGAGTGCTGTGGGGGATACAGACAAGAGCTTTTTCTCACTCTTCAGGAAACACTGTTTCATTCAGAACTGTTTTTTTCTGGGTATTTCAAAGTCACATACTCTCTTAGTAAAACTTTCTGTGCCTGAGAGAAACATATTAGCCTAGGCAAAAAAAAAACCCCTGTATTATGTTTGAATGATTACTATTTGTCATGCATTTTACTTGCAATAATATGACCATCTGCCATAAAGGCTGTAAATCAGACAGAGTAGTGCATTTAATCAATTAAAAACAATAAGATCTCAGCTCTCCTGTAGCATGTTTTTCCTTCACAGAAATAGTCATTAACTGAATCTGAGCAGTTTGTCAGAGACAGCATAATTGAATGTTGAAAGCACAGGTCAAAAGTCAAAATCTTGTCAACTCTAGCCTTGTAAACAAAATATTATTGGACACTGAGAAAGTCACTTAGAATTAAATTCAACCAGGGACATAAATACCTTAACAATTACAAAGCTAAGTTTTGGACTTTTTGTGTTGCATGCAGGGCGCAGGGAAAAAAAGTGAACCAAAGGAAGATACTACCATCATATTTTCCATCAGACTCATACACAAATATGATTGGTATTTCCCAAAAACACCAGCTTAATTGAGCCCTCAAGGAACAGACAGAAAGACAACTATTTTATGACCTGTCTGGGAGTCAAGAATGAAAACTGTGCTGAGTCACTCAGCTCTGTCAACACCAAATATTTGCACACATCGTCACCCAGAACTGCAGGTGCCCATGGGACTTCAAGCTCAAAAAATTGCATGCTTATGGACCTGCCCAAAGCCAGTAGTTAAATAAGGAATTTCATGACTCTCTGGTGCCAGCAGGGACATGGGGTTTCTTCTTCTAGTTCTGACTCTGTCCCTGTAACAAATAAAGGCCTGCCCTCCAACAATGGTCTATGCCCTCTGAGTAAATGCCGCACAGCTGCACTGAAAGGTGACACAGCATTTCCAATCCATAAAAGAGAATCAGCTTCCACCCTACCTCTTCCTCCAATACTGTACTTAAATTTGACATTTCAGGAGTCAAGCTTAGGAGTTAACTCTCTGGTTATTGAATTACACAGTGACAGACAGAAGATAATCCAGTCCTGTGAATGAGGTATTAATTATTGCTACATTAAATTGAAGAAGTTATGTAAAAATTATTTTCCACATAAAGAAATTGTGATGGGCATACAAAAACCCAAATCTTTCAGATGATTAGTTTAGACAAACAGCAAAAGACTAAAATATACTTAGACGGAGTAATACAAGAATAGAATAACTGCACTGTTTCCCCAACTACAAGCAACTACCCAGCTGTTTCTTCTTCTATTTTCTGAAGTAAAAATTCCTATTTCTATAACAAATTCATGCCTACATTTCTTTTCTCCTGAGCTAAAAATGCCAGTGGACACAAAAAGTACGTGAATATACGAGACTTCAAATTAATAAACATCTCCCTCAATTTAGAAGGGATACAGCAGTTGCAGAAAACAGTTTGCACATAGCTTTTAACAAGGGGTTTTA
>VYZP01068697.1:0-10137 GCA_013400635.1 Hypocryptadius cinnamomeus | reverse complement strand
GCCCATCCCAGGCACTGGGAGCCCATCCCAGCCCCGCTCCAGGGTCCCTCGTGGGCGCCTGCACGCACAGACGTCCCGGAAGCCCCTGCCAGCAGCATCGCTGTCCTCCGGTCTGCTTTTCATTTGAGGTCGGTGGCCTCTCGCCAAATTTATTGTAAAACATTCATTTTAATAAGTGGCTCGCATCTTTTTTTTTTTTTTTTTTTAACCCAGCCTGGTTAACTGTTTCCAGATTACAGCAGAACCTTGCACAGCGAGGATGGCAGGGGCACTGGGGACACTGGCGACAGCAGTGGGGACAGGATCACAGTCAGGCTGCTGGGGGCAGGTGCCAGCCATGGGGATGACAGGATGGAGACAGTAACATCAGGGTCCTGCTCCTACAAAGGTCAGCAGAGCTGAGACCTCACCCTCATCCCCCCAAGCCTTCATCCCCTGCAGGTCCCCAGGGAGACCAAGCACTCTCCTGCCACACTGGGCACCCTGCACTCTCATACAGGATTAAAACTCACTGCCCAAGGGGTAACTGGGTCATGTCAAACATGGAGAGCACTTCCCAAAGTGGACATTGCCTGGTAGTTTAGTTTCAACATTTGTTTTAGGTTTTATAAACCTCTAATACTAATAGAAATGCTTGAGTGTCTTTTAATTTAAATGAAAACAGTTTTTTTTAAATTTAAAAATTCCCCTGAGGTATTTACAACCCCCAAATTACAGCCATGTGGCCAGCCCAGATGAGAAAGTGAAATTGGTGAGGAAGGAGCGTGGCAGCTGCCCCAGCCCAAGCCCAGCCCAGCCCTGTAAAGGCCGTCCCCATGTCACCTGTGTCCCCTGCACAGACTCTGCTTCACACCTCTGCTGGGACATGGGATCCGTGGGTTCACCAGCCCCATGAGCTGCCAGCCACAGCTGTCCCCAGCAGGATGGCATCTGTCTGTCCTGCCTTCCTTCTGTCCCGTTTGCCTTCTCTCTGGAGCACAGTAGCTGTGGGGACAGGAGCTGCCCATGACCCATCCTGTGCCCTCCTCAGCTGTGCTGCTGCAGGACCAGGCCCTTTGCACCCCAGTGCTGTGCCTGGGGTCCCCTAAGCACTCCCCTGCACCATCACTGCTACTGCCACCCCCCAGTCACCCCTGGCAGCCCTGGCAGTGTCCTGTGCGTCCTGGGGTGCAACACAACCCTCCCACCTGGCAACACCCTTCAGGACCTGGGGTGCAGGGTGATTCCCCTGAATGGCTCAGTGCCACATGCCACCCCCTGCGACAGCCTGTACAGTTTGGGGTGCCAAGGAACCCCAGCACACACACCTGGCAGTGCCCTGTACAGTTTGGGGTGCCAAGGAACCCCAGCACACACACCTGGCAGTGCCCTGTACAGTTTGGGGTGCTGTGTAACCCCAGCACACACACCTGGCAGTGCCCTGAACAGCTTGGGGTGCCAAGGAACCCCAGCACACCCACCTGGCAGTGCCCTGTACAGTTTGGGGTGCCAAGGAACCCCATCACACCCACCTGGCAGTGCTCTGCACAGTTTGGGGTGCAGCACAATCCTCACCCCAGCCGTGCCCTGCATGACCTGCTACAATGCCGACCCTGCACACCTTGGGGTGCAAAGCAGCCCCTCCAAGCACACAGTGCAGTGCCCTGCACAGCCCCAGGCTCAGCACAGCTCCCCCTCGGTGCCCAGCCCAGCTCGGGGTGCAGTGCCCGGCCTGGGCCGGCTCCGGCAGCCGAACCCCCCGGTGCCAGCGCTGCCCCGGCTGGGCTGCGGTGCCTGCGGGGAGCTCCGGGCTGTGCCCCCTCCCCACGCCCCGCTGCCATGTGCTCCCCGCCGCTCCCCCGGCTCCCCTGCCATGTGCACTCCAGTTTCCTTGCGTGTGAAGCCTGCAGCCTCTCGGATTCAGTGGCTGGAAAGGATGGCGCCTCTCCACATCTGGTTCAATGCGCGAGCCTGGCGCCTGGCTTAGCCACAGTCTCCATTCAGAGACACACAGACTTTAATAGACTCATACAATTCTTCCTGATCTATCACTGCAGCCGCAGCTGAAAAGCTGCTTTATTATATGCACTCAAAGGGGGATGAAGAGGGAAGGGGAGGGGGCCGGCGGCTGGCGCTGCCGCTCTCTGAAGGCTCCCAGCCCGCCCGGCATCCCCCGGGACCTGAACTGTCCCCCCAGCCCTGCTCAGCCTCCCAGGGGCTGTTTTCCCCCCAAACCCGCAGGAAAGAGCAGCACCGCAGCCTCATTATCTCTCCTGCTCAATTAACACCCTCCAAGCTGCCGTTCGCACCCGCACCGTGCACGGCTGGGGCTGCAGGGGACGAGGTGGCAAAGGGGACCCCGCCTGTCCCCCTGATATCCCCGAGATGGTTTCACTCCCCCACAAACTGCAGCAATTCCCCCAATTCCTGCAACATCAGCATCCCATTTATCCCGCAATTCCCCGAGTGAGGACCCGGAGCTGCCGGCGGTGGGCACCGCGCCAAGTGGCTCGCCGATGCCCAGCCGGTCCCGGTCCCGGTGCCGGGGCTGGCTCTCCCGGGGCAGCACCGGGCAGGGGGGCTCTGCTGAGGGATGCTGAGCACGGACAGCGCGTTTCGTCAGCCTTGGGAAGGCTGGAAAACACCGCCCGCGGTCATGTGTCCCTCGGGCAAAGGCAAGCATCGGGAATGCCTCAAGGGCGAGGGGAGGAACTTTTGTGTTAATTCTCGGAAATTTAGGGTTGTGCAGTGAAAAACAAGCAGTTTGGTAGTTTTGGGGCAGTCCTGGTCAACAGGCATCGGAAAACCGCCTTGAAACCTCAAATCAGGCCTTTCTCCCCAAAACTTTGCTGTTCTCATCCTCCCTGACCCTCCTGGGCATCATCAAGACCAGGCAGGGGGTGGCTGCGTCTGCCCACCACACTTCCACTCTGTTCCCAGTTGCTTTAACCCTGGTCTAAATCCTTGCTCAGCCCAGCCATAACCCACTGCCCAGCATTTTAAAGGATGCTCTGACCCAGTTCCCTGGCTCAGGGATTCCATCCTGGAACAATAATTCCCTCCAGCTCGTGCTGCAGGGAGGGAAATGAGATGCCAGTGTGAGGACACCAAGCCTCTGCCAATCTCAAAGCACCCGGGTCCCATCCTGCTTCAAACTCATCCCTTCAGCTCAATGATTCCACAGAGAGAATTCCCCCTGGCTGGAGGAAATCAGCCTTGGGTGGAGGGGTGATCAGCCCCACTCCCTGGGAGAGAGGAGGGTTTCTAACACACAGCCTCAAAGCCCCAAATCATTTCATCAGCCTCCCAGCTACAGACACACGCCCAGGCTCTCTTAAAATGCTGATTCGTTGAAATTCACCCATCTTGGCTGCACAGAGTCGAAATTTCATATTTTTCCTGTGAATCAGCCCCATTCCCTGAAATAACAGCCCAAAAGAGAGGGGAAATAGTCTTGCACTGACCTGTTCCTGGTCGAGTGAGACATAACAGCCCAGGGGGGGACAGGCAAGGTGTCCCTGCACCCCAGCACCCTCCTGGGCTGGGCATGGCTGTGCCAGGGGGTGTCTGAGCTGCTGCTGGGGACTAAAGCACATCAGTGGGTGCTGCCAGGGCTCCCAGGGAAGTGGGGCAAAGCCTTGTGTCCCCACAACATGCAGGACTTCCCCAGTGTCCCCTCTGGACACTGTCACGCCGTGATTCTCCCTGCTGGAAAGTGTTTCAGAAGGAGCATCCCCCACAGCAATGCCTGCCAAAACCCAGCTCACTGGGGGTGCTGAGCAGAAAGAAATCCCAGCAATGAGAAGTCGGGGAGAAAAGCGATTTTCCTGGCCCAGCCAAGGCTGCTCCAGCTCTGGCTCCCCCAGCTCTGGCTCCCCCAGCCAGAGGGTTCCCATCTCCCCAGGTCCTGAGTTTGGGGGTTTTTTCCCTTTACCCTCTGGCAGCAGCTCTCCCAGCACAGAAGTGAGCACGTGTGGGGACCCCGCAGAGCCCTGCAGGAACGTGCTGGTATGTGTTTCCCTGTGCCCTGGGGAGGGCTCAGCGTGGGCAGGGCAACTTCCTGGGGCCCCTCTCCAGCCCAGAGCCCCCAAGCTGGGGTGGGGGGAGCCTGGAGCCCAGGTGGGGGTGTTCAGTTCATCTGGGGGCAAATTTTCCCCAAATCAGAGCCCTGGCTAAGAGCCTGACAGCAGCCCAGGGCACAGGGAAGAGCAGGATGGTGACCCAGTGTCACCACGGGAGGAGCAGAAGGGTGACCCAGTGTCACCACGGGAGGAGCAGAAGGGTGACCCAGTGTCACCACGGGAGGAGCAGGAGGGTGACCCAGTGTCACCACGGGAGGAGCAGAAGGGTGACCCAGGGTCACCACGGGAGGAGCAGAAGGGTGACCCAGGGTCACCACGGGAGGAGCAGGAGGGTGCCTGGATGCCACTGGGGGAGGAGTGGGATGGTGAGTGTGTGTCACCCTGCAGGGCTGGGGGGCACAGGGAAGCACAGAGGGGTGGTACCAGAGTGAACCCCAGGCCAGAAGCTCCATGAGACCTGGGGTCTCTTCCAGCTGTGACCCCAGCCCTGCCCGTGCCTGGCAGTGATTTTTGCTGCTCTGGCTGGTTCTGCAGGGTGCTGACCCCTTTATCCTGCTTGTGCCATGGTAAAGCAGCACTCCCAGCCCACTGCAGCTTCTGGGCAGATGAGACCTGAGGAATCAATTTCCTCTTGTCCAGGGCAGGGGACCATGTGCAGGACAGCAGTCCTGTGGCAGAGACACAGGACAAGACCCACAGTGAGGGTGTCTCCAGTTAGGGAGGGCAAGCCTGGCTGCAGAACACTGCAGGTTGGGGATGTCCCCTGTCCATCAGCCTGGGGTGTACAGCATGGGCCCCTCCTCACAGCCCCTTTTTCCTGACTGGGATATGCTGGGCTCCCTGTCAGTGGCTGGAAACCTCTGGGTGAGCTGGGACCTGTCAGGCCCCCAATCCATCCATCCATCCATCCATCCATCCATCCATCCATCCATCCATCCATCCATCCATCCATCATCCATGATCCATCCATCATCCATCCATCCATCATCCATCCATCCATCCATCCATCCATCCATCCTCGCAGTAAGCAAAGCAAATGTGGATGGCTGGGAGGTGGCCAGGGTGGGGAGCTCCCACACGGATTAATTGGTGCTTACCGACTAATTGCTGCTGGATGCTGCACTGGGGACCTGCCAGCATCACACACTGGACAGCACTGTCCCCTCCCCTGGGGCCATCCTGCTTCAGCAGCCCCAAGGGCACTTGGGGAAAAAAAACAACCCTGTCCTGAGGTGTGCAGCCCTCAGAGCCCCCCAGGCAGGGGGTGTCCCCAGGCAGGCGCTGGGGACAGGGTGATGTGTCACTGACAGCAAGGATGGCTCCTGCCCTGGTGCCACCCACCCGGCTGGGCTGGCCTTACAAGGACAGAGAGGATTCACCTCCCTCTCTGCTTCAGATGCCGTTCCCAGCTCTGCCAACAGGTCCCCAGCAAGGGCCCTGCAGGAGATCTGGGAGGGCAGCCAGGCACCCCCAGCTGGGGCTGTTTTGGGGAGCACTGAGGGACAATGGGTGCTGCACCCCAGCCCTGCTGCCCCCCTGCAGTGTATCCCAACCCCATCCCACGTGCCATGGCAAGCACAGCGGTGCCACCCTGAGCAGCAGGGACCTCTCCTTGGAGAGCTGAGCCACGTCCATCAGACGATTCCCAAAGCTTCCTCTGCTCCACAGGGGCTGTGTTGGGGTCCCTACACGCTGCCTGTCCCTGGTCAGGCATCCAGAAACCAGGGAAAGCCTCCCAGCACAGCAGCCTGAGGGTGCCCAGCAGTTTTGGGGCTGTGGAAAGCAGATGGGTGCTGGAGAGAGAGGTCTGGTGGGTGTGGGGTTACAGGGCAGGGGGGCCTCAGCTGTGTCCCTGTGCCCATGGCCCAACCTCACTGAGCCAGGCACAGGGGATCAGCCTGGAGTTAATGACACTGGCTTTAACTGTGGCTGAGCCATCCCTGTGCACAGATGTCCCCAAAGGCACATCCCCAAAGGCACATCCTGGCCATGGTGTTACAGAGCTGCCTCCTGCCAGCACAGCCACAGAGGCCAAGGTGTCCCCGAGCTGTGCCCACGGCTGATGGGGACAAGCGATATTTGGGAAGGCAGAGCAGCAAAGCCAAACCTTGTCCTGTGAGCCAGGGCCACCACAGTTCCCGGACTGGGACACCACAGGGACATCAGCTGGGATGGCTCTGCCTCAAGGAAGGTACCCAAGCCCTGGGAGGAGTTTGGGGCTACCTGGGACAATCAGCCACCACTTTAACTCCAGGACCAAGTCCCCTTTCTCCTCTGATACCAGGTCCCTGTCCCTCCCTGCCTCTCCTCTCCCTTTTCAGCTGCTTTGGTTTACATAATTAAAGCCAATTTGTTGTAACACCTTAATGCCCTCTGCCCCTTTGGGTGCTGCTTCTCCTCTCCTCTCCTGCATCACTGCTCTGCTCAGCATCCTCACAGCCCCAGAACTGGTCAGAGGGTCCCAGGGGATGAGGAAGGGGCTCCAGGCACTGTTCTGAACATGGGATGTCCAGGGACCACCACACCTCCCAATCCCACTGCGAGGTCCCAGTGGCTGTAGCTAAATAAATGGTCAATGCATGCCTGCCCCATGCCAAAAAATCCCTTGGAGGGGCCACAGCTCAGCTGTGACAAAAGTGACTCTCTCTGAGTTTTCAGCCCCAAAGCAGTGCTGGAGCCAGTGCACGACTCCCTCTCCCATCCCCAGGCGGCACCAAAAGTAAGTTCATTGTTTGAAAAGCCATCAGTCAAGGCTTGCTGGCTGAAATTACCCTCCTGCTTTATCATCTTGAGAACATTAAGGGCTGTTGTTAACAGATGTTTCGCGTTACACATTATTTGTTAGTCTAATGAAAGGAGGTGAACAAGCTTTCAAGACCTCAGAAGTTGTGCCGAAGGTTTTCCATGGGAGGCTGTTGCACCACTCCAGGGGAGAATGAAGATGAAGATGAGGGTGTGAATGAGCTCTCACCACCCTGTTGACTTTTCCTTGCTCTTGCCTAGCTTGTGGGATTCCTGATTTTTGGGTGTCATGAGAGCAATGTGTTACACAGATATTTGTATTCACCGACCCAGGAGGACGCGCTGGGTGCACTCAGGGCCAGTTTGGGGCTGTGGCCAAGGCAGGGGCTGAGCAGACCCTTGGCTGGAGAGGGAGCTGGGCATGGCTTTGGTCCTCAAAAGCCTCCAAAGTGCCAGCAGGAAGGGATGTGCCAGCCCTGCAAGGGGCTCCTGGAGGGGAGGTGTGCCAAGGGCCCCGGACACGGGGCTGCCTCCAGCCTCCAGCCACCCTCCCCAGCAGGCAGGGCTGGAGGTGGGTGAGGTCAGAAGGGGCTGAATCCCCTTCTGCAGAGAATAAATCCCTGCCCTGAGCTTCTCTGGCTGTGCCAGCCTCGGGAATGGAAACCTCTCCCAGCAGCTTCCCTGGGGAAGGGGAGGGGGTTTTGTCAGGGTCACAGCCAGCTGGGCACAGCCTGGGGCTGCCTAAAGATCCTTGTGCCAGCTCTGCCAATGCAGCCCCTGGTGAGCCCTGCCTGCTGCAGGGGTCCCACAGCTTCACGACAGGTTCGGGGCTGCTCTTCCTCCGACCCAGCAGCACAAAGACCCCGAGGGCTCCTGGCTGGAGCTCAGAGCCACGTCCTGCAGAGAGATGCAGGGGCACCATGGCCACTCGAGTCATAACAAACCCACGGCCACCAGCTGTGGGGCTCCAAACCTGCCTCTGGCAGAAAAACCCCACGATGGGGAAGAGGAAGATGAGAGCAAATGCCGAGAGGCTGTTTTATTTCAGGATGCCAATAAAAGATAAGGTTACCAGTAAAAGTTCCTTTGCTGTCATCACAGATCTGGAGCAAAAGGCTGATGCTCACAAAGGCAGGACATTTCCCTGGTATTTCGTGTCTCCCCATCTCAATTTAGGAAACTGCATCCCAGTTAGGGCAGTGGCAGCAGGTAAGGGTCTCAGAGGTTCAGCTTTGCATGCACACAGGTTCTTGACTCTGTTTCCTTGTTCTCTTCTTGCCCACTGCTCCCAGCTCCCAGGTATTTTTCAACATCAGAAATGCTTCAACTGCTGGTCAGCCTGTCAGAGCACTCCAGATGCTGATGGTGTCCCCATCCATGCAAGCTTGCCAGAACAGGTGCTAATGGGGAAGATTTCATGGGCAGCACTGCTGGGATCTGCAGACCAGACCCCAGGGCCCCTGCCTGGGAGGAATTTGCTTTTAGGGTGAAGAACAGGCTTGTGGTGATCATGCAGCCTCTCACTCTGTTATTTGCACCACGCTGGGTCCACGCTGAGTTCTCTGGGTGCATTAGGAGCCCAGCAGGGCGATTGTTTCTCTGCTGCTTTGCAAACAGCCCTGTGAGACTCCTGCGGGCTGGGTTTCCCAAAGCTGTGCTGATCCCACATGGAATACTGTCACCCTACAGACCTACAGGCAGGAGAAACCCTCCCCACAGCCACTGCCGAAAGTACAGACAAAACCCCAAGGGAAAGGGAGGGAGGGTGGAAAATAACACTGAAAATACCAGATACCATCCCAAAAAGCAGCACGAGCAGAGGCAGGCTGGGGGCTCAGCGGGGCTGCTCCATGGAGGGAGGAGGTTGTGCAGGGAAGGAGTTGTGGGATGGAGAAAGATGCTTCACGCAGTGTAGGAGCCACGGGAGGGGACAGAGAGAGCACCCGGGGGGGATTGAAGGGACTGAGCCCCCTTCAGCAGCACAGATTCCCGGGTGGGCTGTGCACCTCGGCAGGGCTGTCAGCACCCCAGGGCTGTAGAAAACAAACCCGGGGTAGCACAGCCCAGCCGGGAGACAGTTTTGGGGAATGTCACCCCTCGGGGAGGGCACCCGGCCCGGGCTCTGGGCATGGCGGGGCTCTGCCTCCCCTCTGTCACCTCTGTGTCCCGAGAGGACACCCGGCTCCGGGGGGCTCTGGGGGCCGTCGGCTGCCCCGGCACTGTGGCTTTGCTCCAAGAACGGGGCGATCCCTCCTCACCCCCGCCCCAGGACCGGAGCGGGGATGCGCGGGACCGGCGGAGCGGCGCGGAGGGAAAGATGCGAGCGGGATTGTCCCGTTCAAAACGCGCCCCGGGCCAGGACCGAGCGCCATGAAGCCGCGTCCCGGGCAGGTCCCGCTCTCCTCTGCCAGCCCCGGCTCTGTCCCCGCCGATGCGGGAGAGGCGCAGCTGCGGCCGCCGGGACGGGACCCGCTGTGTCCCGGTCCCCACGGCCCCGCGGGGCCGCCCCCGCTCCCCGCGCCCGGAAACCGAGACCGGGAGCCCCGGGGGACATGGGCACCCCGCAGGCCGCGCAGCCCCGGCGCGGACCGACTTCCCGGGAGCGTCCCGGACCCCACACCTCCGGTGCCGGCGAGGAGGCGGCCGGTGCGTGGTCTCTGTGCCTCCTGCCCGGGTGCAGGGTCCCTTTCTCAAGCTGCGGGGTCCCTGTGCTCTCTGTCCCGGGTGCAGGGTCCCTTTCTCACGCTGCGGGGTCCCTGTGCCCCCTGTCCCGGGTGCGGGGTCCCTGTGCCCCCTGTCCCGGGTGCGGGGTCCCTGTGCTCTCTGTCCCGGGTGCGGGGTCCCTTTCTCACGGTGCGGGGTCCCTCTGCCCCAGCCGTCGGGGGTTCGGCACCTCGCAGCTCGCCCCCAGTTTTCCCCACGCCGCCGCGGGGGGACACCGACCCGCCTTTGTCTGGGGTGCCCGCCCCGCGGCAGGGCAGGGGGGACACGGCGGGGACACCCCCTCCCCAAAGCTGCCCCATCCCGGGGAGCCCATCCCGGCCCGGCGGGACTCACCGTCCTGGGGCGCTGCCTCGCTGCCGCTGCTGCCTCCCGACGGCTCCGGGATGGCCTTGCCGCCACCGGCGGGCGGGGGACCGGCCGCGGGGGTCCCGTTCATACCGGCCGCCACCTCCTCCAGGTCGAGGAGGTGGCTCACGCTGAAGTTTTTCCGGCTTTGAGCGTTTTCGGGCGGCTCCGGGCCGCGCACGGCGCCGGGGGCGAACGGCTTGTCCATGGCAAAGGCTGGCGCCGAGTCCATGGCTCCCACCCCCAGCCCGCAGCCCAGCCCGAG
>VYZP01068690.1:0-38618 GCA_013400635.1 Hypocryptadius cinnamomeus | reverse complement strand
TAAACAAATAAATTAATACTTGCTGTAATTCCTTGAAAAACAAAGAAGTTAGAATTGGCAAATGTTTCTGTGAAGTGCTTGTTTCTGTTTGCATTTTTTAATATGCCTTGCTTAACCACACTATTAAAAATGTCTTTTCAAAAAGCTGGACACAGTTGCTCAAATTTATAAAAATATAGCAGGATTTATGTCCAAAAAAAAAAATCCTAGGAATCAACAGGTTGATTGCAGGAGTCTCTGCTATGGAGAAGGGTTCAGGAGCTGGCACTTCTCTGAGTCCATGGCAGAACGTTGGTTTTATTTGTTCTGCTCAGTCCTGTGTTATTACACAGAAGTCAAACTGCAATTGAAAAATTGTGCACTGCTCTTTTCCCCCAGTGCACACATGGGAAATCTGCTGGGCTGGCAGCACTCGAGACGAGGCACTTCTGGAGTTCCAGCAGGCACAGAATCCTGGTGTTCAATGATTTCCAGGTGCTGTCTTCTCTGGCATCAGAGCACTGCCAAGCCTGTGCCTTTGTTGGAAGTTGAGCTCACACAGGTTGTTCCCCAGGCACAATTTATCCCAAAAATCAGCTTTTATGGATAAACACAGCCCTCTCACCCAAAATGAGTGGGTCTGCAAAGGCTTCATGATTGCAAGACTAAAACCAAGGGAGTTGTTTTAGTTGGATTATTAATGTTTCAAAAGGGTAATTCTGAATTTCTGATTTCCTTCAAATGTCCCCTTACCCTTTTGCCCTCCAAATGTTCCCTTACCTCTTCCTCAAAAGGTTATGCATGTGGGGCACTTCCCCTGGATTTTACAGAGCTGAATGGCAGACACCTGAGCTCCCTGATGCTCGGAGAAATAGGCCCAGAAGCACAAATTTTTATGAGTCAGCTTAGCCATGGGCTTTGCCCACAGGCTTGTCTGCTGCTCAGTCCTGAGCTTCTTGTCCAGGGAAGATGTCAGGCCAGGTACAGGAGCAGCAGCCAATCTGATAAGGGACATAACAGTGACATCCTCTATCCCAGGTGCTGATGGATGCAGAGCAATGAGGCTTTGCCCAGGCTCTTCCTTCTGCTGCTCCACAGTGGACATTTCCAACAGCAAGAACTGGGGAGGAATTAGGGGAGAGGTGTCATGCATTTTATATGTATGCAGCGATCATAAATAATGCCTCCCTAATTCCAAAGGGGACACCCATGTCAAATGATATCACTTAACAAAGTCAGCCTCCCAAAATGCAGATAAATGTAATCTCTAAACCAGAAGCTCTGTGTCAGGTCCTTAAGCCAGTTCAAATGCTGATGGATTTATACTGTGAAATACTTTAGCCTGGCATTCCCTCTCCCCACTGTGCTTTAATCCCAACCACACATACCACTATCTCTTTATGCAATAGTTAATAATTAATCTTCAAGTTATCTGGTTACAACATGATCTTCAGCCTGTTACTTCCGTTATGCGTGAGACAAAACAAGCCAACAGATGATTTGGATACTCCTGAAGCAGTGTTAGCTACTTCAGTGGGGATTTTCAGTCACTTCAGTATGGAAAGACTTAGCTAGAAATTTGGATTATATGACAGAATGTGTGTCTGGCTGCTTTGGCTGTTACACTGAAGTAACCTAGGGATAACTTTAATGAAGTTATGAGACTTCCCTTAAGGCAGGAGTCTTCTACAGAGCTATGTGGGTCTTGGAAACTTTTAACAGCACCTTGTTAGTCAGCCTTATGTTAGATATTAGTGACAGATAAGCCTTTTTTGGGCCTCTGCAAAGTGGTTCATCGTAACTGCCATGGAGCAGTTGGACACCACACATTGCCCACACATTTATCACAAACCACCAAGTTGGTATTAAATCAAGTGGCTCCATATGTGGAGCGCTCCTGGCACCCCTTCCCCAGTGTCTCACCTGGAGGTTTGCCATCTGATCCATCAGCCAGGCTGTTCTCCCCCTTGTTCCCCTTCTTTCAAACCCTAAACTGCCCCATTTGCAAAACTGGAGAAGTGTGGTAGGTCCTGTTTGGAAATGCTGCACATGTGCTTTGGCATCTTATTCACAGGGATTGTCAAATGCCTGCTTGCCTTGGATGGATTTTTTGTGTGAGAAAGCAAATTTGTGTATTTGGCTGGCTAGAAGAGGAAGTTTCTGAATGTGTATAAGCTGACACCTAATGTTACAGTCTTCCAATCCCTTCCTGATGCATATGTGTGTCCCAGCACTTGTCAATACAGAAGGGAGAAAAAGGGAGAGGAAATGAAGCTGACTCTATCCAGAATACTGGTGTGAAACTGCTACCCTAATATGCAAACAGTTTTAATTTAGGGAACTATTATAACTGGAGTGAGGGTAAAGAAGGGATATTTCCAAAGCTTGGAGTGCTGTTTGTATTTGCTGATTAATTCCTAATGAGGGCAGAAGCTCTTAAAGAAATACAATAAAGGTAGGTTTCCTCTTTTCATTTGGAAACAGAACATCTGAGAATCATTTATTAGCAAAACACCAACTCTGTTTGCACATTTCTAAATAGAGTGTTAGAGCAACTGAATTTTAATTTTCATGTCTGTAATTTGTTAATACAACTACTCTGCAATACAGTTAGGTGTTTTCAAATCTCTCAGTGTTAATTAAAAAGCTAATAACTTGAAAACCTATAAATACTGAGGTAAAGGGGCTAGTTCTCCAGGGAGATAACCCTTTATTTGTCATTTAGTAGAGATCCCTTTAGTAGAAGACCAGGCTTTGTACTGCATGGGGCACTTGGTTACTCCACTCCTTTGTGCTACCTGGATATTCCCACAAACAGTGCAGGGGTTGATTCCCTAGAACAATCAGCATATTCAGAGTTAAATGCAAGCAGAAAACAGAATCAACCCCACCACTTCAGCCCATGAACTTTTCTTCCTTCTCTGCTTCCATCTCCTCTGACCCACCTGCCTGTCTGTGGATTGACTGATGCTTGGCACAGGGTGAGAAGTTCTTTTCTGACTCCTAAAGCATCTCCAGCTCCTCTTGTAGTCTGATATGTAAAAGCTATGAGAAACTCTGAAATGCCAACAAGCCCACCATGAGCAGTGGGGTATGTTTGTCAGAGGATGTGTCCTTGCAGCTCTGAAACTCATGGCAGCAGTTTTGGGAAATACCCCTTGATCAGAACTGATTGTGGTATTTTCAGTTTTTGGAGGAATTTTTTCATGTCCCAAATTAAAAAAGGGAAAGGAAAATTAAAAAAGAAAATTCAGGGCTTCTCACTGGAATCTTTGCTTCTTCTTTCTTCTGAAACGACTCATTGGGGTTCCCAGCATCACATCCTTCCCTGGGACTGGCCAGGGGAAAAAGTTCCACTTGCATTGCTACATCAGTGTGGATGTGCAGAGCAGCTCCCACAGGGCTAATCACAGCTGAAGGGAAAAGTACTCTGTTATCATCGTGCAGTGCTCAAAGCAGTGTAATTCATGTCATACTGCTGCAAACAAACTGGGATTGCAAACAAACTAGAACATGAATCACTCTTTCTTGTGCCGTGTCTATTTTTTAGTCAGTGGGAATGGAATGAAGATTTTATTTAAAGGTAGTGATCCTGTTCCTAAATTAACTTTATCTGGATGTAGCTTGGTTTTAATACAGTGACTCATGACCTTATGCTGGTGGGGGAGAAAAATGCTTTGCATTAGACATACTATGGTCTGGCACGGATTGTTTTAAATCCTCTAAAATAAGATATCTGTTTTAACCAAAAATGGACTTGCTCTGCAGTTATATAAATGAAGCACAAAAAAATGAGGCTGGGCCACCTCACAGAAGGAAAAGCTGTGTTTAAATTGTAATTAAATGGTAACTTTAAGCCCCATACACTCAGCTGGCACCACACATACAAAGTGGTTGAGGCTGTTTTAAAACAATCCAACAAGACAAAAGCTGGAGCTGGGGAACAACACACCTTCTTAATGGTGCATCCCAGCATTGTGTCAGCACACAGCCTCACGGAAATCATTAATTCTGCCCAGCCTTTTTGACGAATGGTGTGATGACGAGCTTCCTAAAAGGCACTCAAAGGAAGCCCTGCATGCTGCAGTCGGTTCAGATTGTTTAATGTTTGTCAGACCTGAATTTTGGAAGGAGACATTGTGAGTAATGGATTCTCTTGCTATTTCCACACGGGAAAGGCTGCGCAGCCGCTTCGTGTGCTGTTTATTGCACTGCATTATGGATGAGGTGCTTTTGCCAGCAGATACATAAACACAAAAGGGAAGAAGAGCACAAGAGAACAAATTCATATATTGCCCAATATACAACTCTTAGCAATAATTTAGAAAACTTTAAAACACTTGCGTGCAAATATTTTGGAACTGTAGCTCTGAAATGAGTTCTTTGCAGCATTCTTGCAGAGAGCACAGTGGCTTTACCATGAAACCACACTTCCTTCTTTTGGAATTATCTTACAGCTACTGCACTGCTGCTACAGGACACCTGCAATCCCAACAGCCTGCCCAGAAAATGTGACATCACATCCTAAAAAAAGAGCTGTGCTCTTTCATTTCTCATTGCTTTAAGAGGATTTTAGGTGCTAAGTCCATTTGTAAACCTGCTGTTCAAACTGCTAAAATGTAGGTGTGTAGCAAGTACAAAATGCCAAAGGTTTAAAAAGCACCCACCAGGCACTGATTTCCAAGAACCCACCATGCATGGATTTCCAGCAGGCATTAGAGAACACTCTGCTTAGGGATTTATTGGTAAATCCTATGGGCTGCCCTGTTGGTAGTCAAATCTCTGTGCTGTTCTGTCTGTGAGCACTCACAGGAGATGCTAGACCATTGCATTGCTGGGCTCTCCCAGGCTATCTGCAAATTCCTTTCTGATCAGCACTCAGCTGGTCCAGACATGCTCCAGCTGGTCCAGTAGGGCCAGTTCCAGTCAGCACAACCCCTCGGGGATGTCAGGGGAAGGGCGAGGCTGGTGACAGTCATTGCTCACCCATGGGAGAACACAGCCCTTCGGTCTGGCACGGCAGTAAGACTAATCATAATAAATCACCACTTCAGGCCAAGAAGGTGTCAGAATTTGGCTCTTTATCAGTTGTTATGTAACTGGCGTGGAACTTGGCATCTCCATAACTGAGAATCACCACCCATGTTGACCACAAGACATTGGCATCTTGTCAGGGCAGTTTCTTGGCTTTCAGAGTAACACCTAATTTGGAAGAGTTCACTTCTATTTCTTTAAATCTCGTGAATGCTGTGCAGAACTGAAGGCCACTACAGTTTTCCTGGATGAGCTGTCATGGAGAGCAAAAGGAGAGACAGCATATTGCAAACCAGAGGTAATATTTAGACATTTTGTCTCTGACTATGAAATCCAATGGCAGAACCTGTGATTTCTCAGGGAGTCTGTATGAACACAGGTGCATTGTCAGGGTATAAATTGCTGTTTGTTAGTTCTGACACAAGCTAACATGAGCTGACATGAGCACTGGAGCCAGGGACACATTTCATGGAATGAAAAGAACCTGACAGCCAGCACAAGGTGAGATACCAAAGCTGCTTCTCCAGACATCCTTCCCTCGTAGGACACAACATATACTAAATATCTGTATTATTTTTAGAGTCAGGTTTTTTAGCATCACCTGATACTTACAGTGTACTACTTCTCATGAGACTGTTTTAATACTGAGCACAAATATAACCCTTTTCAAAAATTAAGCCTTTTGAGGGCCATGACAGATGCCAAGATGTTTTTTCTATGATTTGCATAAGATGGGTAGGGACATGAACTACCTGTCCTGAGCTTACATATTTGCTTTGTCAGGATTAAACCTCGAACTCAAAACATTATTCCTTTCCCATGCATCTTCCCAAAAGTTCTAGACCATGCTATCCCTACTGAGAAAGAAGCAAAAAGGGAACTCAACAGTCTCTTGGGTGAGCTCTAATTCAGATCCTCATAGGCTTCTGAGACTATTTATTCTTAAATATTACGTCCTCGATCTGGCAGAAGAAATAAACTTAACGAGCCAAAACCATTTCTCAACTATACCTGGCAGGTTGGATCCATCCCTTCTGCATGTTGGAATTACTACTAATATGCTTACAAAATATTAGTCCATGGAAGAAGCAGCTTAATTCTGTTAATATTGAATGCATGAGTATGAGGATTGATAGTCCTTGTAATCTCTTATCTAAACATAGAAGAGCTGCATATGCTGTTCATAAAGCACTGAAATCAATCATCATAGTGGCAGGCAGGTAATTGGGAAGCAAGATCCTGCTTGTGCAGACCAGGAGAGGAAAACAGCTTTCAGCAGATTTCGGGGGTTTTTTTCAAAAATTATTCCCTGTCTCAGATTTCAAACTTCAAAATCTAAAGCAAGTCACTTAAAATCCCTGTGTGTGAGCACTCAGAAAGCCAGCATGGCTTTCAGAACTGCACAAACCTCGTGTTCTTTGCAAAACTTCAGAGAGCATGGGGGTTATCCAGCACTGCAGGTAGAAAGGCCTGGAAAAGAGGGAAGCTGGAGCTCAGTGCTGGCTGCTGCTACCTGATTGCAGAGAGGGTTCAGAGTTGTGGATCCTGGTTACAGATAAAAAACAGTTATGTCTGCATGGCCCTACGGGTAGGATCAGATTTTAATTAAGTTCTTTGAAATGTTACATTTAAAACAATTATGTGACTGCACGGCTCTGCAATTTTGACAATCAAGGTTTTGTAAGAGGGATCTTGGAGCAGTTAAGAACAGCTCTGTTTACATGTTCAATCAGATGAGGATAGTCAGAAAGACTCCGTAATTAGAGTTTGTTACTAAAAGCCTTCTCCATGTATTAAACATTAACAGAATGTTTCTAACTATGAAATGAAGCAGACCTAACTAAACTTGGAAGAATTAACACTATTCACTCTCTGATTCTTCAGATTAGTTACATTAATTTTAAATACTGCTTTCTGTCAGGAAGAGACTGGTAAAAACACAATACTAAACATTGACTGTGCCTCATTCAAACATTGAGAAAAGAATATATGGTTTGCATTTTTTAAATGTTGGGGTTTTCTTGGCAACTCATAATCCCTGACTTTCACTGAGACTGCTGGCATTTATCCTCTTTTACAACAACACCAGTAATTATCTTGCTTTGTTTTTTATAGCTTCATAATACAAATAGAAGTTGTTTCCATTGCTTAGAGAAGTACAGTTCAGCTCTAAGAGGTGTCTGTGGAATTGGCAATGGTCCCACTTCTCTGCACAAAATTACACAAGTCTTCTCAGCCCCTCAGATGGGAGAACTTATCTGTGCTTTCCTAATTCCAGAACAGCAGTTGTTTTCCCTTATCAAGGCATGTGGTTTGTTTGGAGGGTTTATGGTCTGTTTTGTTTTGCCGTTTTTTGTTGTTTAGTTTTTCAGCGGGGGGGTTGTTGGTTTGGTTTGGGGTTTTGGTGTTTTTATATTGTTGGTTTTTGGTTTTTTGGGGATTTGGTTTTTTGTTTGTTTTTTTTTTATTTTCACAAATTGCGTTTAGGATCCTGGTCTTGCAGGGAGCGTGCGTGTGGGCAGAGCTGTGCATCCCTTCCTGTCCCCTGAAGTGTGAAATGCAAACTGCTGTTTGCCTTGTCACGTCCCACCCCAGGGCTGGCTTTTGGCAGGAAGGACTGGTGGTATTAATGGGGTGGGTTGCAACCACAGCTTTCTGCAGGTAGAACGAGCTGACAGTTGGCTGGGTGGCAGTGGAAAAGCAACAGAAGAAATGTGGGAATTTTATTTCTTTCTTACATCCTGTGATAGTAAATCATCTTCTTATAGACCACATGTTAAATCTTTTTGCTGCACGTTGCATTTATTCTCTGATGACTCATAGCATAATGGCAAATCCTGTATTTTCTTCCTTAATATGGTGGTATTTTTAAAAGTGCAAACAAAACAAATCTCATGTAAGTTTTCAAATTACTTTAATAAGTCACCAGGATTTAAGCTGTTGCACAGTATGTGTTAGCATTTGTTTCAGAGTTTCTTTGCAGATAAACAAAAGGCTCTGGAAAAAAGTTGGCCCTCTTCCTCCTCTGGAAACATCGTCCTCTCCTTTCCTTTCCTTTCTACTAACTGCTATCACCCAAACAGCAAACTCACCTAATAAGAAGTTCTCTTGTTCTAGAAATATTTACATGCTGTTCAGCACAACAGAGTCCTGATTTTAACCTGATGTCTTTAGATGCCACCTTTATTCTGGTCAATAAATAACCATCCCTAAAAATACCCATGGACATGACTCTTGATTAAACTCAGCATCTGAGTCTGCATCCAAATTTCCTTTTGACAATTCTTCAGCTGTAATCCAGCATAAACTCTGTGATATATTACAGAATAACTCCCTGGTACCACCATAAAGACTCAGCCTGCTCTGTCCAGCTGTTCTTGCTCCTGCAGGACACTGCAGGGAAGGTGCAGCACTGGGGCAATAATTTCATCTTAATTTTCTACTTGGAGGAAGAAACTCAGATGAAATTGGCATCAAACCATCCTCTTGGGTCTAGGTTTAAAATAATGCTTGGTGAGAACTGGAAGGGGCTTTGGTCTCTGCATGAATTTGAGCTGACATGGGAAGCTGCTCTGGTCTCCCAGGATGATGCTGAGAGCACATGGGACCTCGTGGCCCACATTAGGCTAGGCCAGAGCCACTCCACATTTGCCAAGGATTTAATCAACTCCCTAGGGGTGCATGCAGGAACCCTTGTCCTTTTTGAAGAGGATTTTACACTTCTGTTTTAAATTACAGGTTAATTGATTATAGTGCTGATTTAATGTCTCATTTTCCCCATCCATGATAAAAGCTGCTTGTAAATACACAGCCATCAAAACTACTGACATTGTCAGAGTTTAAAATATGCAATCTCAGTCTGAGTACTGCCTTTTCCCTTTTTAAAAGCACGTTATTTATAAAGGAGGCACTGCCATAAATACTAGTTCTGTGTACAGAATCATACATGATCACTGCAGCAATTAGATGCCCACAGGAAGAGTGAGCAGCAAGGCATTGCTGGGAGTGGCTCAGAGTGAAATCCTTCATGAGCTGATGCTGTTGGAGCAAGGCTGAAGGTTGAGAGCTGTGAAATGCAGCAAGAGGGAACTGCTGCACTACAACTCAGGCTCAGGTCTCTTATTAGAATTACATTATAGCCCTATGCAAATATTGTTCAAAGATGCAAGGACAAGTAATCAAGCAGAGCTGAGGCCACACCTCAACTAAAGGTCCTGAAGTCTTGAATAGCAACAATTTATTACCCTAGAAAAATAAAGGGGAGAAAAAGGGTTCTTTTAAATTGGTTAAAATATTTAAATATGAGTGCATTTGAAATGTTTTGTCTCTTGGGAAATTCATATTTAAAACATATATTTGGATGTTTTATGTTCTCCAGATTGTTTCTGTCAAGAAGGTAAAAAAAATTGCTCCCATTTTCTGGGTCTATTTTTTTGCAAGTTACACTACTGGCAACTTGCAGGTTTTGTAAATAAAACAATATGTAACAATTATATCTTTTAGTTTCCTTAGAATATTGTGCAGCCATGAGAAATACTGGCACCTTTGACTCCTTTTTTGAATCAGAGGGTTTGAAGTGTGGTTGTCTTATTTACTAAGTATATCATCATAGATCCAAAATGATCCTGGCCCCACACTGAGGTTTATTACCAGGTCCAGGCTGCCCAGAAAAGTTTTGCATGCCCCAATTCTGGAAGTGCTTAAGGCTGGATGGATAGACTTCTGAGCAGCCTTGTCTAGTGGAAGGTGTCCTGCCTATGACAGGGGAGTGGAACTGGATGATATTTAAGGTCCTTTCCAGCCCAAAACATTTTATGATTCTATACAGGAAATGTACAACTGAACATACTTGGAAGTCCCCTGTTTTCCTTCAGTACTTATTTGGGCTGAAAATATTTATTATCAGAACACTGGAATCTTGATCCAACTGAAATTCAGTGGCAGCCCCCAGTCGGTTTGGCTCCATTAAGGAGCCTCCCTTCCCCAAATACTTCCAAAACGAGATTTCTGTTATGTTTATTTGGGGCTATTTCAACGCTTTTATGGAATTGAGTCATCTTCTCTTTACAAGGATATCACTAATTAAACCCAAGATGAGCAACTGCTTCCACAGCTTGGTGGGTACGAAAGCGGCACTGCTCGAGCACATGTTGCAGCATATGTATCCTCCAGGAAGATCAGATGGATAAATATTGCTAAGCTGCCCAAGAGTGAGTGTCAGATTCCTCAAGCAAGGGCTTAACTGAACTCTGATGCCCATCCGAGATTCTGAAAAGGTCTCCAAACAGAAAAGGCAGCTTGCCATGAGGATTGATTTCATCCCACCCCGCCAGCCTGCTCATGGGACACGGCCCCCCTGGCTCTGCCCAGGTGTTCTGACCTCTGCACCTGACAGAAGAAATCAAGCAAGGATCTCTGCTGAGAGAGACAACGTTGCCATGGAAAACTGAACAAGCTTTGCCCTGCCCTATATCCCCGGCGCTCTCTGTTTCTCCAAGCTTATCTGGCTGTGTACATGACAGGGTCTAGCTCCGAAATCTATCCAACAAGATGCTCCCTAGATTTACAACAAGATTGACAGGCTGGCTTTTCCTGATGAGGTCCCAGGAACTGGATCTATCTCTCTCTACTCATATATTTTCTCTGTGTAAAACTGTTTGGAATTACACTTAATGCTCATTCAAAGGCATGTGGCCTTAGTCAAGCACAAGGAATAGAAAGCAATGGTAGTCATGGTGCCTCCATTTCCAGACAGAAAATATGAATATTAATTGCTCACCTTCAAGAAATTATTGCACACTTACTTAGTGGTTTGGATCCATAGGAGGGTTGGTAAATAAGGATATCCGAGATTCTCTGTATTTTTAAGATTTGGTAATCTCAGACTGCCTGTTTTGAGTTACCAGTAAAAGGGCAAATGGAGATAAATAATTACCTTCTACAATAAACATTCTGAACTGGTTTTCTTTCCTTCAATTTTATGTAAATTTGCCACTTTCTGCAAGCATTCTTCTGAGCTTTTGTAGCACTTGAATGTTTTTGTAAAGAGCTATCCTCGTCACTGGAGGTCTGAATCTGCCTACCAAAATGAACCAAAAATCTTATGTAAGCCAAGATGTTAAAAAAATTTCCTGCAGCCAGTATTTTGAAATTCTCTATTCAGAGAACCAGGCTGAAGAGCATTACAGAAATGGATTAAAAACATCATTAGCTGTTCCAGTTATCAAAATGATGTTAAGCTCTTCCTTGTGGATGCAGAAACACCCACTGCAACTCCATTTTTCTTTAAAGCCAAGTGGGATTTCAAAGCATGTAAAGCCTTTTATAAGAATTCAAAGTTTACATTTGAGGCATGTGAAAACAATGTGGTGTTTTCAGCATTTTTGTGTGGTCACTGCAGGATAAAAAGGCTCTCTTGAGTCCCTGTGTTTGTGGCACTGCTATAAATTCCTGTGTCAGTGGCATTACCTTAACACAATGTGACTGATCTAATTAGACAAGAAGTGTCCCAGCAGCTGCACACCAGTCTGGAAGCTGGGAGAGGCCTTTCAGGTGATGGCAGCTTTGTGTTTTTCTTCCACCTGTGATTAAAAACACAGCTGTTTTCAGCCTGGAAGCCAAACCCTTCCCTCAGTCCCCTGAGGGATGACAGTGACACAGAGCTGGGTGCGGGCAGTGCTGAGCCCCATGGGGTATTGACAGCTCCAGTGCTGAGCCCCATGGGGTGTTGACAGCTCCAGTGCTGAGCCCCATGGGGTGTTGACAGCTCTAGCCCTCACCTCCACTCCATAGCTGCGGGCACAGCTCGGCAGTTTGGGCACATCCAGCTGGGGACCTCCACAGACACCCAGCGCAGGGATGGGCACATCCACCTGGCACTGGTGATAGAGCTCCAGGAAAGCTCTCCCAGCACCACTGTGGAGGGGATTGAGAAAGAGGCCAGCAAGAGCAAGCAGGTGGATCTCCACCTTGTCTTTGCCCTCAATCCTCACCTGGTCCCAAAAGCACATCCATGACCAGCACTGAGGCCACTTAGGTGTAGTGGCAGTACCCTGCCAGGACATGGTGATGTGTACGAAGCTTGGCAGAAGCTGGACTTCACATGGTACCTGGACAACCAGGTCTTCCTCTTTGACCACAACTCTGGTTATCAAGATTTATGGGAGTGAATTGTATGACCCTGTGAAATGGAAGAAAAGGATAAGAGTGTGGGAAGATGATCCAAATGAAGAGGCTGTCAGAGGAAGGAGTCACCAGTGTGGAAGATGTCATGAAGTATGTCAGGCAAGACCTCTGCCAACATTCAATCTTCCCAGACCATTCTCAAGAAGAGAGAAAATTTTGTATGCCAAATTTTGCCTAATTGATTTGGCTGGGAATGACTAAGGCATGGACATCTCCACTGCAGACAGGCAAACTAGGCTGGAGGGGACTGATATTAATAAAAGCTTCTTGGAACTTAAAAGTGGGGGGTTAGATATGTAGGAAAATATTACAGTGTTGTTTCCAGTTATTTTTCATTGTAGAAAGTAAAATTGGGCAGTTGTGGAGATCAAACTGCAGGAAAAGGCAAGAATTTACAGAAAATGTGTCTCACTATATATAGGCAGGTTTCCCCCTTGTGCCTGTAAAATGCACACACACACACACACACACACACACACACACACACACCTCTACAGCTCCCTAGATGGGGCCTCCTCCAGGGTTGTGTCAAACAGCACCAAAATCAAAGTCATTTTTTCCAGGGCAGGAGGCATTTGGAGTGATTTAAAAAGGCGTTGGAGTGCAAAGCACTGTCATCTCTGAGCAAGATACATTTGGGAAATGAGGGTTATTTTGTCATGGCATAAGCAATGGCTTTATTACAGCATCAGCTCACGTTATTCTCTCTTTCCTTCTCTCCTTCTTTCTTAACTGTGTTCCCATGAGACATTAAAGAATGCTGGAACCTGTATTCAGAAAAATGAGACCAAAGATGATGGCAATTGCCTGGGCGATGGGGAGAGGATATGCCTGCTTTGCAGAGGGAAGCAGGGGAGTCAGTGCCCTGTATCAGAGGCCTGATGAGAGATTTGCCAGATCAAAGGGTCAGAAAAGCTACATCCAAAAAAAGCACCATCTGATAGTGCATATCACTGCATGGCCCAGACAGGGGCATCACTCCCGAGGAGAAATGTTGCCACAACTGCTCTTTGCAGGGTGGTCAAAGCATCAAGTATACATCTATGATTACAATTCCATTTGAAAATTAATTAGTATAAAATACTGAAAGGATAACAAAGAAGCGGATGAAGTTAAACTGCATAAATAGTATCTAATTAACCAATTATAATCATCCTCCATTTCCTCACACTCTGATTGTTGGTCCCATACACCAGTTTGTGCCAGAAAATATTTAAATATCTCATCTGAAGTCTGATGAAAACAACAAAAGGACTTCAGCAGCCTTTAAACCAAACCAAGAGATTTATTTTCAGTGATGAAATTACAAAACAGCAAATATTGTTTAAATGCTGGTCATCTCCTAGTAATCATACACTGTGCTTCTCAGCTCCAGTGCACTCTACAAGCATTTATTCATTGGCATCTTATCTGCTTCGGTAGTCCCAGCGTCAGCAGCTCCTAGTGTTCAGAGAAACAATGAGAAATAGGTGCTACATGCCAGATCGAGATAAAAATATGTTGTTTACAGAGGGGACTTACCATAAGAGGGTTTTCTCCTTTCTGAAAAGAAACTTTGTTGAAGTTCCTTAGAGTTTCTCTTGGATTCTGCTGTATGAAGTGCTGGATGTAGCAGGGCACCACAGGGGCATACACAAGCAGAGGGTCTCAGTCCCCTGCCTGGGACTATCAAGCTGACTCTCATTTCTCTGGGTGTAGGAAGGGTTTTCCACGCAAGGCATAGGATAGATTCAATCTTGTGGCTGCTTGTGCTCTGGTCCTTCCTCCAGGGCTGAGTTCCTGCTGTTCTCCTGCTGTGGCTGTGTGCTGTCTGTAACTCATGGGCACAAGCTGCTTTGGCAAAAAGGGCTGTGGATTAACTGAACTGGGCACAGTTCTAGAAACAGTCTTAATGAGCTGGAACAAGGTCATACCAGGGTGGGATGGTTTGCAGAGAGTAAGAAAATTACTTTCATTCTCTGCCTGTTGATGCTCATACGTTCAGGCAGCTGTTTGCAGCTGAGATCCGAAGGTGACTCTTGAGCACACCCTACTGCTCTCCACAGCACATGCAAAAGGAATTAACTAAATTAGCTTTTTCCCTCAATTTTTGTGTTTGAGTAAAGTGTTCATTAACCTCTTTTCCTTCTCTGATGAACTTAATTTCCTATTTTCCTTTGCTTTCTAAATGTAAATCCTATGTATGTAGAGAGTGCAGAACCCATTCTTCCCATTACCAGGACTTAAATGACTTCTACCTGGTTTCCATGAGTTTGTAGCCACAGAGTAAATAGCCCTCTGTATTTTGGGTTTGGAAATGCAGTTTAACTATATTTACATGTGACTACAGAGCCCAGCTCATGAAGTTGCAGAGATTCAGTCAAAATTCCCTCCAATTTTTACTGGCCTTGGGAATGAAACCAGCATCAAAGAATGCTGCGGTATAGGTTTGCATCGCTCTGGTGACCATAAATGTTCAATTAAGTAAAGATTCCTAATTACTTAAAGTGAGGTTAGCCACTCACTTAGCCTGTTAAATAACTGAAACCCTTTTATGCAATGTGTTTTTGTTTATAACTGACTGTAGCTGAATGAGAGAAGCAGTGGCTGTATAAATAGGACCTGGTTAATCTAATAATTTAATGCAGATAATTAACAATAAATACTGCTATTCTGCTATGCTTCAAGGACTTAAATCTGTTCTCTTCCTACCTGTGTCATTTCTAGGGCTGAGATTTCATGGCTAGTGAGTTATTTAGGAGCTTTACACATCCACATTTCAGATGCCTCTGCTCGACTTCAGTGTTTTATAAGGACTGAACACAGACATTCAACAAGTCAGAGCAATTCCCATTGCAAAGACAGACACATAAATGTTGGTCTAATTTTTGAGCTGCTGCTTTCCTAGTTGTGACCTGGGAACAGCTTTGACTCTAAAATATACTCATATTTTCCACACTTCTCTAATGTTTGCCACTTAATTTTGTCAGAGCAGCACTGCAGTGATTTAACTGAACTTGTTGGGTTTCCTCATCGCTGGTTCCAGCTCTTGCATGTACTGCCCATGCAGTCCTCAAAGGCTAGAATTTCCTCAGCTGAGGAATGCCCATATGCTCCCTTGAACAGGCAGGACAATTCAACCCATCACATGTGTGACAGCTGAAAAAGTAAAATTGATTCATCCACAACAATTTTGAAGCATTTAATTGCTTTGCCCTCTGCTCTCACACCCATTTGCCTTCCCATCTCCCACTCCTATTCAAGCTGCCTCTCTGGCTGTGACACTCCACACCAGACAATCAGCCGCAATATTGTTGCATGTATCTGAGAATCTTTCATTTCAAAATTTCTGCCAGCAGTGCCAGCTCTCATCTCTCACAAAATGCAGGTTTTTTCATTCCCCTTGTGCCTTCCAGAACTATTCAATTGTCAGAATTATACTTAAAGTGATTAATCTTTTAGACTTCCTGGTAGCAGAAAAAACTTGGAAAGATACAATATAAATGCTTATTAAAAGCATTTAAATGCTGAAAAAATATTTGCAGAAAGTTAATCTTGTGAGTTTTGGCACCAGAAATAAAACATTTGAAAGCTTGTCTTTGGCAATACAGCTCTGCTTAAACCTTCTTGGTTCGGGCACTTGAGATCAAGCCTGTGCAAGGCTCTCCTCAATACCTTCGATTACTAGAGACTTTGTTGACCATTTGAAGGCATCATTATTTGGCTTTGTTTCTGTGCCAGTCCAGGGGAACAATATATTTTCTTGGGGCCCAGAAAAGCCACATCTTGATGTAGTGCAAGAGGTCCCCTGGGGCACACAGCAGCTATGACAGGAGGTGGCCCCAAGCTGCTCTAAGAGGGTTCAAGGGTAGAACTGGCAGAGAAATAAGTGAGGTTCAACCCCACCAGCAGCCCCCAGCTTCCCAAAATGCAGCATCTGGAGTTTCTAACTCAGTTCTGAGGTATCAGTCAAAATGGGATCTGTGAAGAATGGATCAAAATAATCTGTACCCTGCAAAGACAGTCTGGGAGAACAAGACACCTTTTGGTCCTGCCTCTGTGACAGCACTGTGCAATTTGCTCCATTCAGCATCAATTATAGCTGAATTTAGCCCTGTATTTTTGGCTTTGTTTTTATGTGAGTGTTACAGCTCAGCCTGTTAACATGAGGCTAACTCACAAGGTTTTATTCAGATTTTTGTCTGCTTTCTGCTTAGACAAAGCCCAAGGCAACTGGGATTTTCCAGAAGAGAAAGCGACTTGTCGCTAATAATAGCTTTAGTCAGCAACATATGTTTAGTGATGCACATCAATATTTGTGCTTTCACACTGGCTAAGATTTTGTATTTTCAATGTCATCATGTTCATGAGCATCGTTTATCTCAGTGCTTTAAAACTATGTGTAAAACACTGGATTTTTATATCTACTTTTCCCACTGGCTGAAATTCCTCTGTGCTATCAGGAAACATCACATTGCAAACCATCCCATTTCCTACCTGGTGCCAGACTCTCATGAATCTTTGAAATATGCATGTCAGCTATGATTTATGAGATATTTGTATAATTTTCCTTTTATTTTTCTACAGAAGCAAGTAATACCTCATAGGGCATGTTGAAAGACTTCACATTTTTAAGCAATTCACCTGATGTTCTGTCTCACTGTCTCCTTTAACTCTAGAAGGAATATGTGATAAAGCAATGTTGTTATTCCTCAGATTGTTCCTTCAAGTTTTCTCTCATTTCTATTTTTTATTGAGTTATTCTTCTTGTGACCTAATCATTTCTTCAGGTGACATTAGGAGAGAAGACTTCAAGTGAAGAGGAAATCTTACACTTAAGGATACTGGTTACATGCAAAACTTGCAGTTCTTGGCTAAATAAACACAGAAATATTTAAATCTGCATCACAATGTTCTCCAAAGCAAGCACAGTTCTGCCTGCAAAATAGAAAATTCCTGGTGATTCTCTCAGGCATTGGACCGGAGGGAGGAGTTGCCCTCCTCATTGTAACACTGGGGTTTTACTGAGTAGGTCTGATCAAATCTGCATGGCATAAATCTGGCATCTTTTCCAGAGCATTGGTGGGTTTGTTTGCAATAACCCCTATTTGTGTGTGCAGTTCAGGTGTTCTCTATCAGAAAATGATAATTGGTCTCCTTAACATTTTGGAGGAAAGAGGTTTAATGAAAATCTACCATATGGCTTTCATTTGTTTTATAGACTAAGGTTTTGCTTGAAGCAATTTATGTTTCCCAAACTCACGATAAGACGCAAAACATCAGGAACCTCCTGCTCCTCCTGGGCACTGACTGGTGATAGTTCCATGCATCAAAATGCTTGTCCACCTTTTCTGACTGAGTCAGCTGGTCACAAAGAAGCATTTTGTGTCTTGTGTTATGGCTACAAATGGGCTCCTACAACCACTGAGCAGGGAGGTTTTGTTTTCTCTGCGTGAACTGTGTTCTTGATATTAAGGAGTAGAGTGGTAGGTGGTGAACAGCTGCTGTGTAATAACCTGTCTGGTTTCCTCTGTGTCTCACCCTGAAATTGATGTTTAAATTCATTCCCATTTGTTAGACTTCACTGGTTTTGCTCATCACCCAAAAGCTGGCTCTGCACAAGTCTTGCTTGCAGCTGAGCATCAGGGTAGTACACTGCTCTGGAGCTTCATATATGGTTCACAGTCTAGTTTTCATATTTTTGCATCATTTCAAGAAGTATTAAGAATTTTGAAATAGAACTTTAGAGCCCAAATTTTGCTTGGATACTTAATTCCATCCTCCTGCAGGCTGTCCCCATCTTTAACTGGTGAGGGATGTAGCCTGTAATGCCTCTCTTTCATTAATTTTCTCTCAGTGCTTATAACTATGTCCTTTCCTTTTGGTCAGTTCTTACGTGCCATCCTCCATGTAATCATTCCAAGGAGAGAAGAATACATACACTGCCCATCTTTCTGAAGGAAAGAAGTCTAAGCAGAACTGTTTCCATCTCTGGTATTTCCTCTGTTAAGCTTCCCACATCCCTTTTGCTTTTTCTCCCACTTACAGACAGTGGTGCTATTCTTGTGTGACCAATTTGCATACAGCCATAGCAAAATAGATTTTTTATTTCATTTAAACTGGCTTTTATTTTAGTTAAGTATTTCTGTGTGAAATTTTATAGATGAAAAAACACAAAGAAGTGCAGGATTCATGTTTAGAAAAGCATTGTGTGTCAGTGAGTGCCCTGGCTTTGCTCTTTTGACTTAGCAGCTTTGTGCAATGGAGGTTGAAACTACCCATAACTGCAAATATAACCCATTTTTATTGGCATAACAGTGACATCTATTGTTTGATATTATATACATCTGTGCCACTCTTAGCAACTGCATACAGGTATTGAACTATCTCAATTTCATAAGGTACAAGCATGCAAAGTAAAATTATTGATTCACAGAATTAGGTAATGGCACATGTAGTAATGCCATTGGACAGCTATGCAAAATTAAACCCAATTTGTTTTGTCACAGCCTAATTTACAGATCAGTATGAGCTGATGCACAAAGAGAGGTGTCTTCTGTTTCAGTGCCAGCAGATGTTGTTTTGATGTCACACCAGCCATGCTGCATCACCCCACTGAGGACAGCCAGAGGTTGGCAGCACCCAGCAGAGGATTCTCCCAGGAGATCTGCCTTGGCATTGCCCCACAGTGCAGCTGCAGAACATCTGCCCTCTGCCATCCCCACACTGAACCAAGGGAACCCTGCTGTTGCAGGCACAGGCACAGGAGATGAGTGGGGAGGGCAGGAGGTAAACAAAGCCCTGCCCGTGGATTTCACTAAGCATCTGTTGCAAGGCAGAGCCACAAACCAGGGCTGGTTCCTGCCCAGGCTAGCAAAGCTGAACCCTTCCAAGCCAGCCCCACAAGGGTGTGAGGGCTGCACTATGCCAGGTATTTTCAGACCAGCTCTTGCACTGGAAGGAGAATTCCAAAGCATTGGGATGGGGGAGTTAGGAGAGTTACTTTAACTCCTCTTACCGCCCTCATTTGATTATCTCTGTTATTTCCCACTTCTTTTAAAACAGAATACAGAATTCAAATAGGAAAGATTATAATATAGCAGTAATGAAATACAGGGACTATCGAGTGTGTCAGACTCCGTGGCTGATTAGACTTTCTGATTCGTGGGCTGGCACTCAAGGCAACAGCAACTGTCTCTTTTACTGCCTTGTCTATGAAAACAGCAGAAGGCTATGTATGCTCATTACTATTTTATGTGATTCTGAACATTAGAAGAGAAACTAAGAGAGCAAAGCTATAGAAAGATATTTTTAATAATTTTAATGGAATACTGTGTTTAGTTCTTATATAAGCAAACTCTGCATAAGCAATTACTCTCAGCAAAAATATTTGGTGCTGGTAAGTGAAGCAACATAGTTCCCTTCTTTTTAAGCCATAAGCTGCAATATAAGAATGTAGAATGGTAAGAAGCATGGGTAAAGGGAACACATTGCCTACAGACCCTGCTGTGAAAATAGCACTGAAATATATGCTAAACATTCAGCTTACACTTAGAGTTCACTTGGGTACATAAATGCTATCTTCAACAGCCACAGCATATTCCTAAACTGAGGATATAAAGTTGGGCTGTTGTGTAACCCACCAGGTTTTCTATCCTAACAGTAAATACTGTCTACTTCTCCATGGATCTGTACATAAACAGACTTTTCCAAACCTCCAGTCAGCTGTAAAGGCTCCAGGATGAAATATTCATATTAAAAATCTCGGATTGAAATCTACAGCCTTTCATGTATTGTTGTCCACAGTGATGGAAACTTGCTTCTAATTTCTTACACTGCAGCATCCCTTTTAAGATCTCTCCACAGAGTAGCACCCAGCTGAAAGGTAACAGCAGCTGTGTTTCTAAGGGCCTGTGTTGAACTTCCATGCTTTCCAAAGAGAGAGAAAAATAAACATTATAGGAACAAGTAACACAGACTTCATAAATAAACAGGTTCTGGAAATCTCACTGTTCTCTCAGTGGAGAGGGAAACTAAGTGTGTGAAAGGAAAGCTCTGAGTCTCTGCAGTGTTGGAGGGGCTGGAGATGCAGACAGGCACCAAATCCCAGAGAGACAGATTTTTGTTGTTGTTCTTGTTCACAAAAACACTGAAAGATGCCTGTTAAAAAAAATTGATGGTTCCATCGGTGAAGAACTAAGAGACCTAATGCTGGCTACAAGGATCTGTGGAGGGGCCAAGGAAAATGGTTCTGCTCTCCCACCCCCAGATGCCTGAGGGAGAGGACTCTGGGTTTGCAGCAGGCACAAAAGAAAAGCTGCAAGGTTTTTCAATAGACCCAAAGGATGTGGGAGCCTGTGTCATACCGAAATTCAAAGGGTACTGTGCTATTAATTCCCCACACATCCCCTTGAGGTTCAAGTCCTCCGTATTTATTTACTGTCTCTCAAGTTGCAGCCCTCTAAATGGCAAAAGCTGGGAGTGAGTGATAGTAGGTTCTGAAAACTCAGTGTTAGCAACAAGCAGGCAGCCCCCAATCTGAATGGAGGGCAGTAATTTATTATCCATTAGGTGCTCTGTCAGTCAAAAAGGACTAACAGAGCAATAAAGTCTGAAATGATCAGTTGAGCTCAGCCCATACCACTAGTAGGCTATCAGAAAGGTCAGGGTGGCAAGATGGATGGTTTCCTCTTCTCCAGACACTTCATCTTTCTGTCTGGTGACACACGCAGCTCTCTCTCTCAGCAAGTAAGATAGTCAGATATCTCCTGTGTGTGGAGCCAATTCCAACCCAATTGCATATTTAATTGTTTCAGAGGAAAGAATACAAAGTTTTTACATTTTGCTGAAACATTTTCAAATGAGGACAACAGGCCCTGTTCTGGTGGTGTTGTAAATGGGCTGCAGCCTCCAGTACCAAACTCCTTGCAAGGCTGGTGCTCCACAGCTATGCAGGGCTCCAGGGCAGCAGCCAGGTACTGATGCAGGGAAGTTTCACGGACTGTCAGAAGTTTTTCTCTGTTTCCCCACTATAATCAGTGTGCCAGGGCCTAGATATGAGTCTTCTTACTTAGGACTCAAGGGGTGAAAGCTTGTTTCTTGTCTTTTACCTGATCCTCAGGAACCCTGTGGGCTCCTTCAGGGTGAGGCCCTGATCATCCTTTAGTAATGATCCTGAAATTCTGGATTCATTAAGCCAGACGGAGAGAGATTCAGAGACTCCTTGCCTGTGAAAGGGGAAAACTTAGATTATGGTCCAAAACTGTGTCAAGTGTTTCATCCACTACTTGTTCCAAGTAAAACAGGAACATTCCTGGAGGCAGCAAGTAATATGTGTTTTGAAAGGCTCCTCTGAAGCAGGTGCAGCTTTCCCAGCCTGCTGCCCTGACACATTAATATTTCCAACAGACTTCCCTAAACCCCAACCAGACAGTCTCGCTCCTGGGTGGCCAAGGAAACACATTTCTCAGTCAGACTTGTAGCTCATTGGAGGGCTCTCTCCAAACACTGCACACAGCAGCCTGGAGCACACTCATGATGGGGAATTAATCCATGCTCCGACACTCTCCTTGGCTCCATCCTTCCCTCCTCACTCCTCATTGAACTGACAGTTGTTACCAGTCTCTGCCTTGCAGCTACAGGCAAAAGTGTAACCAAACTTCCAAGCTCCAGGGAGGGAACTGGAAATTGTCCCAGCATCAGATTCCAGCCCAAAATGCAGTCCTGGTATTACCCATCCTTATTGTCACTGCAATATTGTGCCCATGTTTATTTGTCGTGTTCTAACAAGCCGTGTGTGAACAGCCAGCTCGTTTGTTCTCGGAGGATAGATTAGAGCAGCCAGTCTCCTCCTGGAATAAGTGGAAGTTGAATTATTTATATCCTTTTCTTCATAAGAAGCTTATAGCACGCTGGATGAAAAGTCAGAAATAATTAAGAAAAATGCTCTGCATTCAAACAGAAGAAACACTCAGAGAACAGCTGAAATGCTGGTCACAGCTGGTCTCAGTGTGGGCTTGGGATGGGAAGGGAATCTCTCCCTGTTGTTGTAGGAATCACCCTGGAAGGATGTAGTGATTCTGTGGATGCCTGACATTTTACCTGGACAAATTTCTACTGTTCACTTTCAGCAGTAAATTTCTGGGTGAGACTTTTTCCCATGTGGCATGGAATTGTTTCACCAGACAGGCAACTGCTGGCATGGTGGGAGTTTTAGAGAAGGGGATACTGAGGCACAGAGAAGAGGTGACATTTGGGGGCTTGGAACATGTTACCCCTTTAATTATGCTGTCAGGTGTGGCTCTTTATTTTTAACATTGATTTAATAATATTTTTGTTATTTTCCACACCGAGAGAAAGTTTGGAAACGCTCCTTCTCTTTATAACTTTTTTGAAATACTGATGCCTCCCTCAGAGGAGAAATTCTGCCTTTATGAGTTTCTATTAATTGGCCACACGCCTCAAGCTAGAATTCTCAGTAAAAGACAGCATTCCCTGACAATGAAAGTTAGAGCTGGTTTATAAGGGTAAACTTGTCGCAGTTTTGGGGACAGGCAAGTGACAAGAACACACCAAGTTCACTCAGCCCAGGTTTATTGTTGGGCGCTCCCTTTTATAGGGGTTTCAAATTTCTTGCACTTACAGACGTGATTGGATGAGGCTGTCAGCTCCGCCCAGCTCACTGGCCAATGGTGTGGCTGCATTCATGGTTCAAAGGGATTGGCTGAGGTCCCCTGTTTGGGTTTGAATCTGGCCTATCATGAACATGCTCGGGGGCGTGTTTCCTTCTACGCGCTAATGCGCCGGGCTGCTCGCGCCGTGTTTGTTAGGCCAAGTTAGGTGTGCGGCTTACAGCCAGCTGAAGCTTTCACATAAACTAACAGCCCTTTAAAAAGCCAAACAACTGTTGCTTTACAGCTACTGAGTTGATTTTACATTGCCCAATTACAGGTTGGATGTATTAGCTTGGGAGTATTACAAATACTGACAAGTCTTTTAGTTGTGATGCTGATAATACATGGAATAGGATTTTCTGATAGAGATTTAAGGGAAAAATAAATTTCAGGGACTAAATCACCGGTAACGCCTATTGCTGGAATTCCATGTGGGAATAAATAGCCCAATATACCCACTTCAATTTAAGAAAGAAATACATTCATGTAAAGGTATTTTGAATGAAAAGTAATTTCCTTTCCTTCAACACACACTGAATCTGCCCCACCAAATCATACTTTTACTACACACAGATCCGTGATTGCTCATAAAAATGGTTTCTCTAGGTTTAAAGCCAATTGCTGCTCATGTTTAAGTGAAACAGCTCTTTCACCTGAGGGGTGGCAGAAAATATTCCTCTCAACCTATTACCAAGCCCTTAGAGTTTAATTAATGGCTGTGAGTGTTTGGAAATCATCAGGAAAAGGTAAATATGTGATGATGACTGCCTTGGCTCATCTGCCCCAGAGGTGGCTGGGCTGGAGTTGAAAGCCTGAGCTGCTGCAGTGAAGGGGGAAGAGCAGGGCTGGGTTTTAAGACCTTCTTCACAGCCCTGTGGATGTCACACAACAGGGACTTGTAACCAGTGAATTACCCAAAGGTGTTATTCAATGCCATAGACAGTCATACAGAGTCCTTAGCAGGCAATCAGATTAAGCACCTACCCTTGGATTTGGATATTTTTGAGGTTAAAATCCTATAAAAAATACTTCAAATACATGTATTTTTCTAAAGCTGAGCAGAATCCAGCTGTTCAAAGAAGCAGGGATTTTCCAAGCTCCCCAGGGTAGCTGGGTATCCAGCTTCTACTGAAGCTCACCAGATAGGTGAGCTCACTAGCCCTAATTTTCTTGGAGTACTTTGAAAATCCTGGAGCTGGTAAAAACTGATTTACAAAGGTTTTTTAGATTTTTCAGAAATAATAAAGCATAGTCTGGATACTTCAAATGGGATCCACTTACAGCTGGCACAGATTCTTCTGGTTTTTCTTTTTCAGAGAATTATATTTTATATATATATATACACAGAAGGATATCTATTTTCAATATATATCCTTCTGTATATATATTAGGCTCCATAATTTATCATTTGCAAACTCCATAAATTACCATTCTAAAATTCACTGAGTGCTTCCCAGGCAGTGCAATATTTTTTGACCACCTTTCTGGGTATTCTTTTCCTGGTGGCTTTCACAAGTTCTTTTAAAGTAGGTCAGTGAAATGTCCTCTCTGCTGAGGGTTTTTTTCCTTTGAATCAACCTCTCTAGAACAACCTCAAACTGCATTGTGAAATCCATCCAGGACATAATGTATAGCAGTATATGGAATACAAGATTCATTGACTTAGCTGGGTTTAAAAAACTAATCCTTGTTCCCTAAATCTTTGATGAAACATTATTTTAGCTTGAAATGTTGTGCTGCATGGCATGTAGTAATTCTTCCTGGGGTATAAAATTTTATTTCTGCTTCAAGCCTCTTTTGGAAACCTTGGCATTTTCAGCTTACTGCAGTCAACTGCCACAGTATGAAAAGTCCTTTGCGATATTGGAAAAGCAAGGTGCCCCGGTGATGTGTGATGTGAAAACTCAATTAATTACAGGAAGGAACAATATATGATAATTTTAGAATTAAAATATTATCAGTGCTGGAAGCACAGAGGTAAATCCTTTGCTGAATCCAATATTCAGAGCAGAGGAGTGACTGACAGATTCAAAGGATTGCTCTAATTCCAGGTTGCTGGGAAATCAGGCCACTGCATGGGTGGACCCACTGAGAACTGGTGTGACCTCCGGGAGATGGATGCACCAAGCTGCAGGGACACAGTGTACTCTGAAAACTGTCAAACACTATCCCACCCAGTGGAGACCCTCCCACCCAGGAATGTGGGCAGTTCAACAGCAGGAAGAGAGCCTGGATATTGTCAAGAACCCATCCTTATTTTATCTGAGCTGGCTTCTAACAGTTGGATCCCCTAATCTGCTTACAGCAGATATTTCCCTTACTTTGAAAGTTAAGATAAAAAATTGTCAGAAGTCTACAAGCTGAATATTTTGGGAACCTTTTAAAGCTAATACTATTCTAAAGGCAAGATTGGAGATTTGGAGACTTCTCCTTTCTTGTTTTTGTTTCCCACTTAATTGTTCAGCATCACCTATTTTTGATTTGCAGGCAGATGTCCTAAGCTCCAGTATTTGTATTATCCTTATTACCTTTTCACATTCTTATTTAATTATTTTTAAACATCCTGACCCATTATAGATTAAAAGTCATGAATGAGGTTAATGTATAATTAATGAGAAAGAATGTTCATGGTGACAGCTCAGAATAATGATGAATGAGCTGAATAAGAGATCTGATGAGCTGTCCAAGGTCAAATTGCACATGGGAGTGTTAATGTTGCCTGACACAGCTTTATTTCTTTCTGATTTCCTATTTTAAACAGATTTGTTATTCTTGCAGAGCTGTTAAGCCATTTAAAGGGATGCCAAGGTGTCCTCTGACCTCTAAGTAAGGAGTGTTCTTGCTGGTAGTCCTTTATACCATCTGCCATGAAGTATGAGATCCAAAATCTACTCTTTTCTCTTGAAAATATCCATTAGATGCAGAGGACACTTGATCAGGGGGAGAGGAGGGAAGAAGGTAAGAAAAAAACACCTGAAAAAGGACTTAATTATTGCCTCAAAGAAAAAAACCTCTTTCCCATTTCCATACAGCGAATACTCCATCTACTGAAATAGTTACTTGGTAACAGACTGCAAACAACATTCCTGACTGATTTTTCTCACAATTTTTGTCAAAATTGTAGGGTTTCTGATACTGTGAAAGTCTTGCTGTTTTTCTGAGAGAAATCATGACCAAAATCTGATGTGGAATAGTAGCTGACTGGTGAGAATGGTTTAGAAATAGTATGTTAAAAATTGGAAATCATGGAGCTGAGACATCCTGTGATCCAAGGTCCTGTCCTGTGACCCAAATGCCAAGGCTGAAGAGAAAAAAAAAAAAAAAAAAAAATTTTACAGCAGCAGCAATTAATTCTGCCCTTTCTCCTTACATAAAGGTGAGTTTCTTCGCCAGTAGCTTTCCCTGGAATACAAGGACGATGGATAGATTGTGTGTCAGGATTGCTGGGAAAACCATTTGTGCCTGCTGACTTCAGGGTTTGTTGCTCTGGACCGTGGACCCAGCCTCGTGAGTGCCTTGGAAATGGGCAGTTTGTCTCCTTGCCATGTTTTCCACGCACTCTTAATTTACAGTTGCCTGGGGGAGGAAGGAAAGGTTTTCTGTCTCTCCAATCATTTGCTATGTAAGTTGCTGCCACTTAATTTGTTTTCTTTGGTCACTGTTGTCCAAGTTTGTGCTCCTCTCTCAATCATGCACAGAGTTAACTGAGTGCACTCCCCGTCTTTCTGCCCTCAGCGTTCCACTCTGTCAAGAGGAAATAACACAAAAATATTGAATTTTTTTTTCCTGGCTAGTAGAGATTCTGAAAACACTGAGACATTTCAAGCCATTCAGGAACATAAACATGAGCTTCCCTCAGCATCAAAAATGAAAGAGAAATCCCACAAGCTGTAGCCATGTATCAAATGTGATAATGATGGCGCTAAATTACTTAAGGAAAATTACCACAATTTATGAATTGCACAAATTTAGAAATTGCTTTTATTTTGTCACATTCATAAGCTCATCATTTGCATAGATTAAGGTGTTTTTAGCATGTCAGGAAAATTAATCCATGATGTCAGAGGTTTATGTCCAAAAAGGAGACAGAGTCCTGTAATTTTATTCAAATAAAAGGAGAGGCCATGGACATTTCCCATGGGGTCTCTCAAGTTGTTGGAGGATGCGGCCTCCTTTTTATCCTCATTTCCTGGCCACATTTCTCTCTCTCCCCCACTGGCTGAGGTACTTGAAACGCACAGACTCCCCTGATTGCCTAATACAGAATTCCTTCCAGTGTGCACCCCCCACTACTTTTTCTTTGTGTCTCTGGTTTTTTTTCTCTAAGTCCAGGAATTTAGCATGGCCTTAGGTGAGCAACAGCCTGTGTCAATGTGTGGAATTCCTGTGGAATTTCTGCTTCTTTCCCATTGTTTCTTTCACTTATCAGTATCTGGCTTTATCTACCAGAAGGCGCACAGTTTATTTGTGAAGACACCTCCCCTTTCAGAATATTTATCTGCTGGTTATTGCCCATAAATAGGATTAAGGCAAGCTAGAAACAAGCAACCCTTTTATTTCCCACTGTGCCACATGCAAAGTGTGGTCAGTCATTCTTCACACTCTGTACCCTGTGTGATTTTTTTTCAGTCAAAGGTTAAAAAGTATCTGAAAATGGGCAAAAGTTGCAAAATACAGCACAACTGTGGCATTATGCATGTCATACAAATAGAGCAACCTGTTCAGGTTAGTCAGAGCATGTGAGAGGTGCCTCAGCCCGGAACCTTTTCAAGGACTGGGTCCCTCCAGAGCAGGAGAGTGGCCCCAGGGTCCCTCTGAGAGGAGGCATCCCCTGCTTTGTAGTTCAGGAAGTTCCTTTGTTAAACAAACACATGTGCATCCTGGAAAACACCTGCAGTGTTTCATGCTCACGCATCCCAGGACAGATCCTGAGTTCAGGGGTTTCTTTTGGAAGCCACAGGGTCCCTTTGCTACTTGGCAGAATTTTTTATTCTGCCGGTTCCACGGCAGAGGCAAACTTGCCTGCCTCCTGCAGCTTCACTGGCTCCTGGCTCTGCTGGGGATCCAGGAAGTTTTCCTTTGCTTTGTGCCTCAGTGGAGAGCAGAACATTGAACCCACCCAGCTCTGCAGCTGTGAGGAGGCAAAGGCAGGAAGGAAATGGGTTAACTCTGCTTTCCACAGCCCTTTCCGTCACTCTAATAGCTTCATAGATATGAAATTTTGCCTGGAATAAAACAACTGTGTCACACATCTGACATCAGGGACCAAGTGTCCAAAATATATTTCTTATTTGCTCTTGCTGGATTTTCCCTTCTGCTTCCTATATTTTCTTTCAGCTGCTAGGCTTGTGATTGACTCAGTATTCAGGTTAAAAAAACCTCACATGTTCTTCTTTGAAGGTGTAATGCTTTATTCATGTTTATTGTTTTCTTGCAGTACTGTTTCCACTACCTTTTTTTCCTCCCTTTTTTTTTGCCATGAAGCCTGCTGAAGCAAAATCTTAAAAACAAGGAAGACAAGATAAGCAATAACCTCTCTAAGAAAAAATATCCATGAATTCTGGCAAATTTTGAGACGTGAGTTTAAAGAGCAAACATTCATCTCATTCCTAAACAGAAACTTTCCTCCCCACTTGGGAAAAGGCACTTCCTCTGACATGATTTATTGTCATTTCTTGATGTCCTTCAGTAATGACTGATCCAACAAAACCCTCCAGGCATAGGATTTTACTTTGAATGGGATGAATTGCCACCAAGCACTTTTTTTTAGGAGGAAATAAGAGAGCATCTATCCCACAGATACAACCCCACCTATGGAAGTCATGATTGCAAGAACTGGTCTTTGTGAGCAGTAACACAAGTGTCTGAATGGATGAAAAAAGCTGACTTTTGGGTCTGGGTGGGGTTGGTTTTATTGGCTTCATTTTGTTTTTTGAAGGGAGTTGAGTAGGGGGAGCTACATTGGAAACCACAATGTCCCACTTGGAGAGGGTGGCAGCATTTTGGTGTGGACTATATGGTGTTTGTTGGTTGCTAACTCATTCATTCTGAGCAGAGTTTTAAAACCTGGTTTGAAGACTAAATGGCTGACCTCTGCCCATCCTGCTCTTCTGTGCTGCCTTGTGGCAGAAAATCTTGATTTTCACCATTCTTTTTAGTAAGTGAATCTTTTCTTTACTTTTTGTGTTAGGATTAAAAAATCCCCATGTCACCAGACCCTGGGTCACTCATCAGTTAAGCCACAGGGCCACTGCAGGAACTCTTTGCTGAGAAGGGCTCTGTTCATCCCCTGCCATCATTTCCTCTGCACTTGATATCCCACAGCCTCTCCCCCTTCATGCAGTGTCAACCCTGAATAATTTTTTTCCTATCCCTCTCGCAAGTTTGAGGTGGATAAACACTTGTGTGTCTAATTCCAGGGCTGGAAGTTGTTGTTGTCTCTTCCAGCTCAGTACCTGGTGTGTTAATCCAAGAAGTAATTAACAGGATGAAGTGTGATGCTAATGGAGTGAGCCCTGTGCCAGGCTTGGAACCACACAGGAGGGCGGGGAACATGATTCTGGCATGTTTTCCTCCTCAGCATATGTGCCAGATACTGGGCTCTGCCTTGTCAGTAAAACCCTGGCTTCTAAGTAACACTTTAGGGTATTTTTGTCACTGATGCTGTGAATATTTGCAACAGCCAAAATAATTTGGAAAAGCCTGTATTTGTTAGTTACCATGGTCACCTAATACGCAGTGGCTTTGGGAAGCCTTTGGCCCGGTGCAAGGAAGGTTTTACTGTGCCTTCTGCTGGTAAATATGGATGGAAAACATGTTAGGCTGTTTCAAGTAGTATTTGTAGTTTTGCAAATAAAATTCCCTTAATCCAGACTGAATGTTAGGATTTCAAGGAGTTGTAGCAGAGGTACAGACAAAGCTGGAGCTGTTTGTCAGAAGAATGGCTTCAGGTTAGAAAACAAGACTGAATGTTTTCTCTTTCACTTGATACTCAGTTTTGAGATAAAAGGCTTAATGCCCAAATTAGACAAGTCAAGTACTCTGTTTATGTTTGTCATCCTCGGCATTGAGTCACAGAAGCTGTAGAACATGTGCACACATATTTTTGCATTACAATTTATTAAAAACATTATTTTCTTTTGCAAGAGAAAAACTAGAGCCCACTTGTCCAGCAGCAGAATCAGCCAACCTTAAGGAGTGGAGGGCAGCTGGAAATGCCATTGAAATACCCTGTAGGATGCTGGGAAAGGTAGAAAAAGGGAAATAAATCCATATTGATTGATGGGGTAATGGGAGTGGTGGGGGACAGTTCTCACTGTCATGTCCTGCTGGAAAGGCAGAAAAAGTGAAATAAATCTAAATTAACGGTTGGGGGAGGTGGGAAGTTTCTCAGTGTCTTGTCCTTGCCTTGAACAATGTTTGGTGCATTTAGAGGAGGGACAGATTTTGCTGCCTCCCAGTCAGTTTGGCCAGTTGGTCCATCTGGCCCTCAGCCTTCTCTGGCTGAGCACCAGCACTTGGGCTCACAGCTGCCACAAGGACACCAGTGCTTTGGGGACAGGACATGAGCACCCAGCTGTGTCACTTTTGTGACTGCTACATGTGGCCCCTACATAACCCAAGAGGGCTCATCCTTAAGTCTCCAGTTCCCAATTTAGTGATGACCTTTTGAGGTTCATCCTGGATTTTTGACTGCTAAAACAAACAGTTCCCAAATAATCCAGTTCATTGTTGTTTCTTTTTCCATATCTAGTGAATATTCCTGTGCAGTTTATTTCACGAAACACCAAAAATATATTTGAAAAGCTCCACTATTCAGTATGGAAGAAAAACAAATTTTAGTTTGTAAAACAGAAAAGCTTGTAAAACTCTTTTCTGGGCCAGCTGTACTTAGGAGTTTCTGCTCAAGTTAGGGGATGCTGAGCTGGTGGGTAGAGCTTGGCAGAGTGAGGCAGCAATAATGATGTAACACCATCATTATTGTCCCTGTTCTGTTCTCTCACTAATTTCATCTATTAAACAAATAAATGAGTGATTATGCCAGATGAGTTTTTTTTGTGTGAGACTGTCTTCTCCTAGCATTGCCATCTTTTAGTGGTAATTATGCAGTCATACAGCTGTTGCTTGCAGGCAGGTTTGAAATAATACTTTTACAAGCTATATAAATCACACCATAAAAATAAATGGAGACAACAGTCTGGTCTGAAGACAACAGAGAAAAAAAAGCTGGGGATCTGGATAATGAAATACCTGGAGAAATACAGTCAGTGCTTCTTATAATTGGGCTATGTAATCCCATGATTGCAAAATAAAATCATAGAATGGTTTGGGTTGGAAGGGACCTTAAAGGTCATCTGGTTCCAGCCCCATGCCATGGGCAGGGACACCTTCCACTATCCCAGGCTGCTCCAAGCCCCGTCCAACCTGGCCTTGGACACGCCCAGGGATGGGGCAGCCACAGCTGCTCTGGGCACCCTGTGCCAGGGCCTCACCACCCTCACAATGATTTTCTTCTGTAAACCTAATCTGAATTTCTCCTCTTTCAATCTGAAGCCATTCCCTCTTGTTCTGTCACTACAGCTCCTGCTGAAGAGTCGCTCTCCAGTTCCCTGCAGCCCATTCCAATACTGAAAGATGCTCTGAGGTCTCCACACAACCTCCTCTTTTCCAGGCTGAACAGCCCCAACTTTCTCAACTTGTCAAGCCTAAACCAATCAATTAAGGTTCTGCAGCTTAAAAAAGAATTACAGAGATGCTGAAGTGTCCACACCATGGGTAAATCAAGTATTTTTTTTTTATTTCTCTACACAGATCCACAGTGAAGAGTGGGGGGAAAATTCCTGCTGCAGAAAGTCAAGTGGATTTGTCATGTTTTGAAAGATAAAAGTAGACCAGCATAAAAGTGCTGAGAAACCCAAGCCCCCAACAGTCCCAAGCTCACAAACTCCACATGCAACACTTTGCTAACACATTGACTCATACATTTGGATGTAGCTCCTTCCCAGCATATGTTCTGAAATAGGTCTCTCCTGTAAATTTCATGGAGTTATTTTCTTTATGGCTTTATTCTTCCAAAGCTCAGTAAAAATGCCTGTTCTCTGTTTATTCTGGCTATTTAGTCTGGCAATTATGTAATGTTCATGAAACAGAAGCAGCACATAATTTTTATGGTTCATAATATCTCTCCTCAGGAAAAAGGTGGCCACTTAGAAGAAATTTTCTCCCAGGATGCATTTTTGGTGATGACTTTTTGGCAAAACCAAGATTCTGCATCCTGCAGGGAGTCATTTTGTAACTGACTGACTGTTCCATTCTTGCTTATGAGCATTCATAGCTTCCATTGCTTCACTCCCCTGTTTCCCCTTTCTTCCTGAGGCAAATAAGAGATAAATGTCTAATTTTGGCTTTTAAAGCTGCCACATTTCAGAATGGTTTGGTTGGTTGGTTTGTTTGGGGTTATTTTGTGGGTGCCCTCCTTTTCAACAGAGAATTGAAGAGACTGCAGATGAAAAAAAAAAAAATTATGTCAGTTTAGCATTTGGAGGTGTGGAAAGTTCATGGAAATTTTCTGTCTCCTGGTTTACAGTTCAGATGTATTTTCACCATACAGCTGTGCTTATAATATCATTTTGATTTTGTTTAGAACCATGGGACACTAATAGAATGATGCAGTCCCAGACTTGTCTCTCATTTTCATGTAAACCCACAGCAGTTCCATTAAAACCAAAGAATTAGTTAAAAGGAAAAAGACAAAGGAAAACTAGGTGACTTTTTTATGAGAAAAGTTTTACATCTGAATTTTAAGAAAATATAAATTAAGTGGAGGAAAGAGCTGGAAAATTCCATTTATTAGGCTTGTATATGGCAAACAGACATGGATGAAGACGAAACCTTTATTTGAATGAGTATTGTGGTTACTGGGATAAATATTTATAGGAAAGGTGTGAATTATTTATATATGTTCCAAGATAGCAGAGTATAATAGCATCTTTCCCCTGGATTTATTACCCTGTAAGCTGGGGATTGCACGCACAGTGATGTGGTAACTGATATTAGAGGATTTGTGTTTGACATGAGGAGATTGCAGTGGAGGGAGGGGGCAGCCCCATGTTTGAGTTTGTATTTGAAATTTGTGCAAGGGTCAACAAAAGCTCACAGCACTGAGTAAAGAACATTCAGGGCCCCATATATCATCCTTCTAATGTTATTATGCTACAGTGGCAAATTATGCTGGGTTTGTCTCTGCAGTTAGACAGTGCAACAGATGGCAAAGATTTGCACAACCAGTTAAAATTCTTGGCAAAGCACATTTTTTTAATTTGTAGCTGAAGAGTTAGTTGGGATACACTGGAATATTTGCACTCAATGGGGAGGGGGAGGGGGGGCAGGGGGAAGCCCAACTTTTTTATAGTCTCTCTTCCACTTAAAAAGCTATAATTTTACACAGTTGCCTAACAAGCAGTGCTGTTACACCAGCAGGTCCCATTCATGTTTGCACTGTGGTGGAGAAAACTGCCAGCCTCAAATTATCCAGGAAGCTGTTTCCAAAGGGGAAATGCAGAGCAGAGAGAAATTATCCCTCTTAGGGCTATTCAGGAAATTGGTAATAATTCAGGCACATAGTGTTTGGCTGCACAGAACAACAGGATTTCTCTTCTCCTCATGTGCAGATTGGTGGTTCCCAAATCTTCCACTCTGGGCCCAGCAGGTGTAAAGGAAAGTTAGACCATATTCCTGAAAGTGGATTCACAAGGGGAATATGGTGGAGAGGTCTACTCTAAACACAAACTGGTCTATATGCTTATTTCTCATCTTTAATTCATCCCTGTGTTACAGTCATACCACCCACTACAAAGGCTGTAATTACACTTTAGTTTAGGTAAAAATTACAACACATTTTCAGTGCATCTTAATACATAATTATCTGTTAGTTAATAAAACTGAACAGTTACATGTTTAGAGGCCTTTTTTATTCCAAAGGAATAATTCTGAATATGCGTACCAGTAAAATCCAGGTATTATAACAAAACCATACTGCTCCCATGTTCATTCTCTGTTATCCACTGAGGGGAATTGGGGCTAATTTCAAAGTCAGTGCAAATCCCTGTTTAACAGCAGTGCAGTTTCCCAGTGATGTTCGAGGGCATTTTGCTTTGCTGGTTGGTTCCTGCACTGACTCACGTGTGCAGAGGCGTGTGGGACGTGGGTTTGGTCCTGCTCTAATTTGCTTTTTCTTGAGTGGATTTTGCAGTGAGAACTGTGCTGAGCAGCACATCCAAAAATGGTATGGAAAGTAATTTTCAGTGCCAAGGTGACCTGACCTGCCCATATTCAATGCCATGGCTGAGGGCACCATAGACCTAAAGTGGAGAAGCTGGCACGAGGCTCACACAAGAGCTCTCACCAGACATTGAACAGAACTATGGAACCATTAAGGCTGGAAAATAATAGAATCACAGAATCATTACAGTTGGAAAACACCTTCAAGATCATCAAGGACAACTTTTGCCCCAGTCCAACCAGCACCCACATGGTAAAGTCTTAGACATCACACAGGTTGTTCTCATCTCCTTCCACTGCAAAAAACAATCAGCTCGTTCAAGGCTTCTCCATGGCCAAGCCCTCACTTGTAGGTGAGGTGCTTCTTCCCACTGGTGCCTCAGTCAGGCAACCCTGAAAGAACTGAGTGGACATAAAAAGTCCCCTGAAACACTTGAGCCATCCAACAACACTCCAAGCCTGGCATGGGCTTGGACTGGGGCAGCAGTGGGGCCAGCAGGACTATCAGCCCTCAGGAGGTTTCTCCAAGGAGGGTTCTTCTTCATGCTCAGGGTCCTGCCAGTGCCCCATGGTCATCCCCTGCTTGGTAGTGGATGAGCAGTGGGGGAAGTGCCACAGAGAGACTGTCATAAAAATATCAGAATACTCATTTTTGGTGGAGAAAAAAATTGGCTCTTTTCCCTCTGAGGGGCATCAAACCTGTCCTCAAGCTAGGGCTGCATGACTGTCTTCTCTTTGATTTGTTTTTTATTTTGTCACTAAAACACTGCAGTGCTGGGGAGGGGGAAAGCCAACCCCAAGATAAAACAGATTATATTTGTCCATTTCTCTACCAACTCACCCTCAGTAAGGAGAGAGGCAAGCAACCCAGCCTCATTCAAGAGAGGGATTTTTCAACACTTTTGATAAATTTTTTACAGAATTTCTCTCCCAGTTCTTCTGTATGACTCCTGCATGCAAAGCAGCACTTTGAGCTTCACTGGATGGTGTGCTCTGTGCTGCTCTGTCCATAGAGCCAGCACATGCCTCTGCCCAAAGGATAGGAAGTCTTTTCTGCCTCAGGCCTGGACACAGCTGAATTTAAGAACCCAACTCCTACTGAAGTCAATGTAACCTCTGTATCAAAAAGATCCTTGGGAAGCTGCATCTGCATGAGAGCACATCCCTGACACAAAAGACAGAAGCTGCTGCCTCAAAACATGGGGAAATAGGAAGCAAAAAAAATATTTTTAATGTAAATAAATATAAATAATTGATTCTAAATTGTGTGACTCCACAACGACACGGAAAATTCTCCTGCTTAGTATCCCTCCTTCTCACAGAGTCTCCGTGAGGGCAGACTTGGGTTTTTAACCTTTAGTTGCACCTGACCATTCTTTCTGGATTTATGTGCTATGCTATTTGTAACTTTCATATTTTTAGCTGTAGTAAATGTTGAGCCTCAACTTCCCCGTGCAGATAAGCTGTAGGTGGAAAAAAAACTTGCTAATATTTTACCCATTTTGTTTCATTTGAACAGCTCTATGGAACAGCTTGGCCTTATGGATTTCTACCTAATACTTTTCACAATTTAAACCACTTCTCAGCATTGCTTCTCAGACAAAAGAACAAAGCTTTGGGGATCCTCAATCATCTGTTTGGTTACAAACTAGTGATTTCCACGCTCCTGGTACTACTTTTTAGGTTTATAACACATTCCTTGTGTTTTCATATGACATATTTGCTATTTCAGTTAGTTGCTGTGGCCTTACATAGCCTTCTCCTGAATATGCAAATACTTTCCAGCCATATTCTGGCAATATAATTTAGTAGAAAAAAAATGTAATTTTTAATCTCAACTAGAATTTTATATTCACTTTTAGCAATGAATTAACATGATACTTTTCCTACTATCTAGCTGCAAAATGAAACATTTCACCTTTGCAGTGGAATATATTCAAAATAATATATTCAGAGTAATAGCAAATAGAATAATTTTAGGCTGGTTACAAGAATCCCTACAGCTTTCTGGGCAAATGTGCAACTGGAATTCTCTTTTAGCTGCGAGTTTTAAAACACTCTGCTGTTTGTATCACAGGATCTCCCCCGTGAACTGCCCTCAATAAAAATCCAACTGTCAAAGACAGAACAAACATTGTCCATCATCCTCTTCTTCACTTGGACTGTACATAAGGCTTCCTTTTTTGGTTGTTTTTGCCAGATGCTGGAATAATTTGATTTGATGGCATCACAGGAGTTTCTCAGGTTCATATGGAATCATCTGGGTCTAATATGATCCAGATCAGTTTCCAAGAAAAAAATGTCTGATCCTCAGACTTTTCTTGTTCCATTTTTATCACCAACTTGCTGTGTAAGGAATTTATCAGCAACCTGGTCCATTTTCTCCCTTATCTGATAAAGGAAAATCTTGACATGTTCATAGGAGCAAGTAGGGGGAGATTAAAAATACCACAAAATGTAAAAGCTTACTCATCTGGATGATGTTTTTCCAGTATTGTCATGAACTTCATTATGCACAGCTGATTTCTCTAAGGATATGTATTCCAGTTAATTTGAGATTTTACCCAAATGTTAGGTGCTGTAATTGAGGTTTCTGTTTGGGACAGAGGAAAAACAAAAAAGATGTACACAAAGCAGTTACCTAAATGAGCAGATATTCCATGACAATAACCCTTCTTTTTGATAAAGTAACTTTAGAAAGAAACTATTAAAACTGCATTCCTGTGCAATTCAAGAGATGGAATTGAAAATATTTCTCTTCTAGGGCTGGCTCCTCTAAATTTGTAGTAGTGCTTAAATCAGCCTGATTTTTGTTTGGAAAAGTGGGACATCCTCTTTTCTGCTACCTTTTAACTTAAAAAAACTGAAAGCCATCCATCTTGAGCAACTCATAAAAAAGATGAGAGAAACAAATAATTGTTTTTCTTCAGAATGAGTCAGTTGAGAGAGAAAGACTAAAAAGAAATCCTCAGCCCTCTTATCTGCCATAAGTGGGTAACAAGATCAAACTAAATAACTTGACCCAAAAGGCCCTGGGGAATAAATTTGGGTCCGCACCTGCATGAATTCTGGAGTTAAAGGGGGTGAGAACAGTGCAGGGCCACAACTTTCCCAAAACAATGAAAGCTTTGGGGGTCAGGAGGTGGGTGCTCTGTTGCCTGTCAAAGGTTTCTTTGATAGGCTTCCTTTTAGGAAATAAGATGCTGTCAGAGCAGTGGTTTCTTGTGCTGCCTTGTTGGCTGTTTAGTTCTCCCAGTAAGTGCTTGAAATGTGAAACTAGGCAGGGGGTGGGGGGGGGGAAAGAAAGGGAGATAGGGGAACAAGATCAATGACTTTTAATTTTCTCTGGTGTGTCTTTGGATAAAAAATTAAATCTCCTAAAACTGAATTTGTTAAAATAGAAATTCATACTGCTATTCTTCATCCTGTGAGACTTTATTTACTACAAGAGTAGAAAATCTATTTCTTCCTATTATGGCAAGAGTTCCATTTTTAGCCTTATTTCCTAAAGGACCAATACTTGTCTCTTCCTTCATCCCCCACTCCTCTCCTCCATGATTTGAGTGCATTGAGTAGGTCCAGCCCAGCTGGCAGGAAGTGTCTCAGAGGCAATCAGCTGCTGCAGATGTCACAGGAGGAGGTGGCTGGGTGAAGTCACTAAGAGCACTCTTTTGAAGAAGGGGCTTTATGGAAAGTTCAGACTCTTTTCTACTGTCAAATAACCAGCACAGACAGAGATGTTAGGAAGAATTCAGCTGCAGGGAGAGCCTGCAATTGGACAAGGTGCAGGGCCAGAACTCTCCCTCTGTCACTGCTGCTCGAGGGCAGCCCCTGTGCTCTGTAGCCAGGGCTGTGCAAGTACTTTGTGTTTTCATAGCTGTTCACAAAGCTTCTTGCTGTCCCTTTCTGTCAGCCTTGCTTTGGACAGGGTGCTAACAAAAATTCCAAGCAGGATGTTAAAACAGGTGAAGCATCCAGTTGTTGCAGTGGAATAGGGGGAGGCTGGCTGAAAGAGGAGAAACGACATTGGGGCTGAGGGATTGATTTCCTGGTGGCCTCCTCAACTCCTCAAAAGAGTCGTGTTATCCTTTGACAGTGTTTCCCACAATAGAAAATTTGCAAAGAGCACCAAAAGCCCCACTAGGCAGGATTTTTGGTCAGCCAGGGTTGAATTTGGGGGTGCAGGACTTCCTGGCAGGAATGGTTCTGTTCTCCTCTCCTGGCAGGAATGGCTCTGTTCTCCTCTCCTGGCAGTAGGGAAAGGGGAATGAGAAAATCTTTGCTCCCCACTGCAGTAGCATGAAGTTAGCACCACTGCCCTGCTCTCCTCTGCATGGAAGCTGCAGGGGCTGTAACCTCCCAGCCAGAGCTGGATAAAAAGCTGAAAACCCTTGTCCAGGTATTCCCCAAGCCAGAAAAATAAGTCTATTGTAAATGGGTGAAATTCTCCAAGATGAGTGACTGGGAAGGAATAACCTAATAAAAGTG
>VYZP01068682.1:81589-96154 GCA_013400635.1 Hypocryptadius cinnamomeus | reverse complement strand
TGCTAAGCAATACTAATATCACCTACAATATCATTAAATCTAAGAGTAATTCACACTAAATTTATATATATGATATTCAAAACCAAAATATAATTGCTTGTAACACTTGCCTTCACTTATCAAAAGATTCTCCTTGAAAATGTCTTTCAAACTACAGTAATTTCTCTGGCTAGTAGTAACTTTATCTTAAATGATGGGACCTTAGGAGTTCTGGGTTTTCCACAAGTGATGGCACACATCCCAGAGATCTTGCTGATCAAAGCTTATGCAGGAAAGTTCATTTATTGTGACAGCTTGGTGGGAGGGAGCAGGAGGAATAGGTGTCACAGAGGGAGCTCAGGGAGAAGAGAGCCATCATTTACTTCACAAAGTTTAAAATGCACAAAAGACAGACTTGCAGAAGTGTCCAAATTGAAGAAAATAAAAATAATATTAATGTCTTCCCCAGACTATTAATAAGATGTCACCTACGTCTTTAAAGCTGACTCTGAGACAGCTCAGAGAAGGAGCTTCCATGAGCTTACAGGAGGTACTCCGGATGGAATACAGACTGAGCCAAGCATGCATGGTAAGCAACAGCTGAGCCCCTTGTCCCTCTCCAGCCACAGGGGCAGAACAGTTTACCAGAGACTAAAACATTGATGTAGATTTCATCAAGAGTTTATAATTTATAGGTTTTAATTTTCAATGTCATCTTTGTGTGTTTGTGAGGCTGTCACTTTTTTCTCGTTTCATGTTATTATATGGAATGCAAAGGACACTACATTAATGATGGTCAGATGGGAATATATAGATAGTTTCATATTTGGATTGTAATTTTAAAGCTGGTGCTCTTGAACACGTTTTCTATGCAAATTACTTAGGCCTCAGTGCCTCAGTTCCCAGCAACAGGGTGCAAATAGTTGTTTATCACTGCCTTTCAAGAGTGTTGTCTATGAAAAATTAATCACAGCAAGAGATTTTAGTGCTATTTGTACTAAGTGCTGAGTACTTGGATAGCATATGAGAAAGTGATCCTTGCAGTGGAACAGAGCTGCTAACTGAATTACCTGAACAAATGCCTTACAGGGTTTGCCATGGCATCCTTATTACTAGTTTTGTCACATTTTAAAATAACATTTTTATATGTCCAATTAAATTATCTGTGATGGTTGAAGTAAATACTTTAAAAAGTGAAAATCTGTCTAATTCTGATGTTCTAATGCCTGACTAAAACTAAGATTGTGGCTCCATTACTAATAAAGCATGCTTAGGGATTTAAGTGTTACATTTCCCTTTTTTAAAAAAAGAATTGGATGTTTACAGGATTCCATTTAACTGCAGAGTGTTCCAAGTATGCAGAACACCTCACAGTTCCTGAAGACTGGCCTTTCTCAAAAGAATTTCTGAAACTACACACCTTAGCCCCATTACGTGAACCTCTTTAGAAAAAGATCTGAGGTGTTACACAGACAGAACTTGGACTGTGGCACAGTGCCTGATCAGCTACAGGTCAACAGACTGATTTTAAGAGATGTGGCTGCACTTAAGCAGGAAGATACACAGCTCTTTAATAAGTAAAGACAAAGTAGGCCTAGAAAAGAACAGTATAAGTGGGACTTAGCTGAATCTTGAGAACTTACATTTCAAGCAGAAGTAGGCTAGGGAAGGATGGGATAAATAGAACCTGTCATGTTAACAGGGTTTTTTTTAATAATCTTTCAGAAAGGCCATGACTTCTACGAAGGGGTTCGAGCAGGTAAGTGTCCACACCAGAAACACTCCTCAAGCTTAATAGCACACAAATTCACAATTGTGGTGCTTCTTTGGAAATCACTACAAGTGCATGCAGCAACAGCCCAGAAGAAACTTCCCAGCTTTCCATAGGTTTTGCTTATTGAACTTCTGTGTGGCCAAAATTTATTATTGCTCCGAAGCACAAGAGCTATGTTGTTTCCTTTGTGCAATCTCAGTTCCCTAATGTTATTTTTACACCTGTTTTCACCATTTCACATTTAACACTGACAGTACTGAGTAGCTGCATGCATCACTTGTGTCCAGGTTTAGTGTTGCCACAGAGCTGGTTCAGCCAGCTACACAATGCTTTGAGACTCAAAATCAAAACCAACTGTTTGTATAGAAAACTGCTAGAACAAAGACTTACTTTCCCCCATGTCCAGAATACCTCTGAATGGAAGTGTCTTACTACTAAAAAACTATATATGTAAACTTAACATTAACTAATTCAGCATTTTAAGGCATTGGTCAAGAGAAGTAGTGGTAAAAGTAGAGCAGTGGCTCAGCAAGTTCATCCAAGGGACAGACTTCAAGCCTGTCCTTGATCCTACTGCTGATTCACTGTGCAGTTTTTCAAACCCAAAGTCACATCTGTTAGGAGCTGTAGCAATTATTTATGTACTGTTCATCACGAGATGAAATAAAGCACAGGCATTTCTTTTTCCAAGGAGCTTACAGTACAAGGCATTTGGATGGATAACTTTTGGTTGGACTTTTAATTCACACAGTTACATACTCAAGTATTATCACCTCCTCCTCATTGTTTTATATCTGTCTTTATAAAGCAGCTTAAATTCCACTTGAGGAATGGATATTAGTTGGAGTGGCTGCTATTAGTAACACTGTACTCAAGATAGCCTGGGGTGAGAGATGAAAAATTTATTCATACAGCATGGGGAAAGTTTCTGACTTTAATTAATTAGTCTTTAGCACTTATTAGCAGACACTCCTTTGAAGAATTTACCACACATGTTGAGAAGTGGTTTTCATTATTTTGATAAAGGGGACAAGGATACCTTTAAAATACTGTTCCTGGGATGTATTCTAAATCAGCAAATAAGCTGCTGAAATGTAGTTATTCAGGAAGTGACAAACTCCAAGTCTGAGAGTCAGAGGAACACCAACTGAATTTCTCCTTGCAAAGGCACAAGGTCATGAAACCATCTGGGACTGCAGTACAGTACAAAGGCAAATCCCTTGTCAGTATGGCCAGGAAATACACAAACTGCTTGTGAAGAGGCTGCAAGAACAGCAATTGGGAAACTTCTCTTTTATACAGGATGATGTAGCAAAAGTTTAACTATATCAGGGGAAGGAAAAAAACCCACCAAAGATCCAAGTGCACTGAGGGGATTGCTTTTAATAAGAATTTGTTCCTGAAGCACTTTTGTTCTCGGCTTACTGCACAGACCTTGTTCTCAGATTTTCAGTCATTGTTTCTCTTGTTGCAGAGGAGTGCAGAATCTGACTCAAGATCACTTTTGTAATTTGGTCTAATTTCATAAAAATCATTATCCATCAATGTGTTGAGCATCCTTTTTAACAGGAAGGGAGAGTATTAAGTACTTCACAGGACCAACCATTGTGAATAAAATTGATAAAAGTGTTATGTATTAGCTTTCTTAAAGCCTTACATTACAAGCATTTAAGAGCCAGCTCTTGACCCTCTCTACCACAAAAAGATTTACCATCAAAAGAAGTTGAGTTACAACAATCAGATTTGAGTTTTAAGAATGTTTCTTGGCAGCCGATGGCCACAGGTCAGGTTTTACTAATACCTTTCATCTGCTTCAAACCATCATTTTAAAAGGCTTTCTAGGGAGTAGTTTTAAAGCTTTTTAAACCTGCTTTGACCTGAGGTCAAAATTTCTTCTTTTTTTTTTAGCCAGTTTTCTTTCAACCTGAAAATCTGCTGTGGCAGTCTTCCCTGTTTATGATTCTTGTGGTTGGAGTGATTAAAGAAAAGCCAAAACTCTTAAAAGTGTAAAACACATGGATCATATTTCATCAGCATTTTCCTATAAAATGGTAAATGTGGACTTGGAGCATTAGGTATCAATTTTTCACCTTGATTAATAGAAAAATATGTCAACTAAGAAATGCATAGGTCTGGGTAGTTGCCAAGAATTGTTTTTCAAATCTTATTGCCTAAGAAAAGCGTTCATTTTTGGAATCAGTGCTCAAACACATCCAGGTAGGATGCAATCTCAGCAGCAAATCTCCGAGACCAGTATCTGTTAACTCACACTCCTAACTCTTTGTGCAGGAATGTGCACTTGAAGTGGAATTGTAAAGGTCTTCTGCATCTTGCTGATGCTGCAGAGATGGTATTTCTGTGCAGCTTCTGCCACCTCCCCTGCAGGGCTGGCAGATGTGAGCTGTACCCTGGGCACCCCAGGGCCCTGCATGAGCTGAGAGATTTTATGGCAGCAAACAGAATGTCAGGGGCTTGGAAATACCAGAGTTTTGACTGTGCTGGAGGAAGCTCAGCAACAGAGCACTAACTGAAGTCTGGTAAAGTCACTGCTGCTGAACAGAAGGGCTTTGGGATTGTGATTAAAAAAGGTGAAACACAAGAACAAACTCTTAACACGATGTCTGTGCTCACTTACTTTTATCATAATGAATTTCCCTTAGCCTACCTTTGAAGTCCTCCTAATTTTTATTCTGTTTTCTTCATGATTGATCTCAAGCTGGAGAGATACAAAATGTAAAGAAGTCAATGCAGAAAGGGACTATTTTCATGATACTACTAGAAAACAAATATTTTGACTCATACAAGATTAAAGACTCCAGTGTGGAGACCATTATGAGCATTGAGTTTATCCTCCAGAGTAAAACTGGCCACAGATCCAAACAGAAAGATGAACTTGAACAGACAGCAGTACCCTGGAGTGGAGAACTGGCAGCACTTGCTACAGCATGGCAGAGGGGAAGCTGTAATAACATACACGTGGACACCTTTTTCTCTTTAATTTAAACCATCTCTAGTCAATGCTGACTTTTGTGGATAACAGTTAAACTGTGAACTTCAACTAGAATTAATGAAAATCTGTAGATAATTTTTATTCCAATGGAATAAATATAGTTGATTTGGGATAATTACATCTTTTGACCCAAGCCAAGCAGTGGTTTCACTGTGTTCAGAAATACCCTGCAAGATCACAGCTTTTCAGTAAGTTACCCAGTTGAACAACATAGTAAAAACACTCTTTTATAGGACTTTTCTTTTAAAGAATTGTCCTCATGGATTCTGTTTTCAGTGGAATTGCAGTTTCCCATATAATGTGTTACCTTTTGCAATTAATTTGTTTCTAAGGAGTCCTTAGTTCCCTATTTACGAGTAAATATGTGTGAGGCTCTGATTTGCCTTTCTCTGTGGGGATGTAAGCTCAAGCATTGTGATGTCTGTATGTCTTCAGCTACAGAAATATTAATTAGTGCAGTTGTCATTTGAATGGTGTGTATTTTCTAGCCATTCTCAACCATTGGTTAAAGACAGAAAAGTTAAAGAGGAGTTTTCAGGTCACATTTTTTTTACTACAAGTTGGTAGGCAGACCATAATGCCTGTTTTTTGGATAAGCACAGTCTCTAGGTAGGTATTCTTTTCGCTGAACATAACATTCCATCCCCTTACACATTCCTCATCTTGGATATTTGTAGTTCACTCAATAAGAACAAACTCAGTTTAGAAAAACATGACAACTTACCCAAAAATAGCTGTTATTCTTGGAAATATCTGGTCTCTGTGAGTGTCATAGTTCACCTGCCTTTACAATCATCCTCCTCTAAACTCTTTATCAGAAAACAAAAAAATAAAAGCCATTCTCAGGAGAGAAATTTGAAATGTGCTCCCTCTTCCTGCCCATCGTCTCTTATATGCTGTGGGCTGTGTTGGTCAGCAGGTTCCCCCAGGCCACAGGTGCATTTCCAAATCAGGTGCTGATCTCACTCATCTGAAGGGAATGAGGGTTGTGAGGGTTGTTGGCAATCAGTGCATCCTGGAGAGCCACAGTTCTTACAGCTGTTTTTCTTTAAATGATAAAAATCTCACATTTCCTGTAGCACCTTTATGGGTTTCTTAAAGCCTGAAAGGTGCTTGGAAGGATGCTCTGGAATTCTGTCCATACTGGTCAGTTTTACACACAAATTAACTCCCTCTTGTTTTATTGTTTGCTAATGCAGCCATTGCTGACAGGCCTTCAACATTCCTGTGATACAGGGAATGTTCTTTGGGAATTGGCATTTTCTTGTTAGCCTTTTACATGTGATTCATTCAGTGATGGTTTTTATCTTCAGTGATGTATTTCCCAGGATGCAGCATAAAGTCTGTGTACTGAGGTTATACAGATTGTCACAGTTAAATCTACCCAGGCCTCAGTAGCTGTCAGTATTTACAAATAAACACCCTCAGCTCCCACAAAGATACCCTGCTTTACTCTCTCCTCGTGAGTTATTTCATTGTTAATGTGATGTGTTTAAATTAGCTTTAGGCACTTAGCAGCACTGAGTCACCTCCTGTACTCTCCCAAGAGTGAGATTTTGCCCAGAGGTGTGAAAGCCTTGTCCAAAAGCAGCACTGCAGAGGGCCGTTCGCAGGCTCCCGCGAAGAAGCGTAAGGCAGCCAAGAGCGGCAGCTCTGACTAAACCACGCATTTCGGGTCTGTTCCTTCAAATCTTGGGCTGCTCTGAAGGGTTCCCTGTTCCTTGTATGATCAGCAACTCCCAGAGCCATCTCTGGACAGGTCACAACTCAGGAACTTGTATTAGAGCAGAAATATCTGTGTTACAAAAACTCTGCCTTCTCCAGAGCAGACACAGATTTGTCTCCCCCATGGAATCACTGTAGTGATCTGTCTTGATGCAATCTTAAGTCATTTTAATTAGAGGAAGTTTGTGAGTAACTTTGGTGTTTCTCTGTTCACCTGGCAGTGCTGATTGACAAAGACCAGTCCCCCAAATGGAAGCCAGCTGCTCTAGAAGAAGTCAGCGATGAATTTGTGGACAATTGTTTTAAACCACTGGGGAATGATGATCTCAAGCTGTAAAGATCAAACCTATTGACATCTTATCTATCTGCTTAGTTCTGTGATACAGAAATTAACTGCAGTGTGATCAATTTGGACAAGACTTTTTTAGCTAGCCTGAGAGTCACAAGTCTATTTTTTCTTTTTTTTTGCATTCAGGAACATTCTCTGTAACGAGAAAATAATTGTATCTCTGGTTAATAATGGGAAAAATCACTTCAAGGCAAATTGTTATTTTTACTGCTTTACACAGTGATTAACATTTAATTTTTTGCATCAACTCTTAGTTTAGGAGGAGCCCTTGGGGAAAAGAGCACAGTTTAAGGGGTGACCTAATAAGCAAAAAGTCAAGAGACCTTTTGTGTTCTTGGCTTTGTCACTGATCTGGTAAATTGGGATTGTGCCACAGATTCTTCTGTGTACAATAAAAATAAAATATGGTTAAACCTTTAATGTAGTCAGAGCTACAAAAGAAAATGCAAGACAGAATCCATGGTGTTAAATACCCTTTTAAATAAAAGCTCAGACTGATACATTATTAGTCTGAGAACAAGAAATTGTTCTATTGATTAAACGTTTGTCATTTTTCAGCCTTGCTGTGTGATGTAAACATTGTTTCAAATGTGATAATCTTGCCAGAGCCTGAAGCACACTTCTCTTTGCTTGCATGGCCCACTTTTTAAAATGTCATTATGTCTGATTCAACTGCATACTCACTATTTCACGATTTCAGAAAATTGCTGGTTTTTCTTGGTCTTACAGCAGTGAAGAAACAAGTGCCACAAACCCCTTGTTTGTGAACACCAAGCAGAATTTCCAGTGCATTCAAGGTGGCGGGTTCTGATGCTGATAATACACGAAGTTACACAACATGACCAGAACCCCTTGATACAAGTATTTGTGGGAGGGAAATTATTTTTTCTATTGTATATGCAACAGACAGCTATTCATCTTTCTTCAACATTACGCCTTCTTTTTCATGCTTCATCAGATCACGTAGCAGTGTTTCTTTCTGCTTACTTCTGCACTTACAGGCAGGTCACAGCTACAAATTGTGGCTTCTCTGAAGACCAGAGGAAGAAAACTTCTGTTCATATGGCATAGTCAGTAACCAGCAGTGGGGAATCAAAAAGTCAGAGCTGCAGCAGAACCACTGTGGAGTTTTCAGCACTGGGCAGTTTTTATGACCAACAGCAATGGTCTGCAATGGCTTAAGGCTCCTTCCTTTCTAGGAGCTGTTGCCTGGAAACAAATCCAGGAAATTCAGGCATCAAGGTGAACTACCAAGAGTAACTTTCAAAAAATCAGAGGTGAGCAAATGGAGAGCTAAATCAAGAAAAAATGGCACCTTGCTTTGGCACTGGAGTCTTGTAAGATAAAATTGTTAAAATTTCAGCTGCGAGTTTATGTTACCGTGGACATGCTTGTTATGGGACTGTCCTTGAGTTTAGTTCCAAAAGTAACTGAGATTTCATGAAAATGTCTACGGTAATTCTGAAAGTGCCATGTGACTTTCTACCTCAAGCTGGTCCCATAAGAAGTGCAAACCTCCCCCTGTATTATTTAAAAATTTTATATGTTTTATATCCATAAACAATTGCTATTTTAAATTTATTTTTTAAAGATTGGTTATCTTAATAATTCCATTATTTTTGTATAAAAGGAGCAATATTCGGCCAACTATATTAAATGAAAAACACAGTAATTCCCAGGGAGTAGGGATCATGGCTCCTCTGATTGTACAAGATCTTAGGAAGAACATACTTTTGAATTAATAAACTTTGACTTGCATGTTCAGTTGCTTCCAGAATTTATGTGAACAGGAATTATCCCAAGCTCAGGGTAACGAGATCCTGTCCAATCTCTGCAATCTTGTGTTTTTTCAAATAAAAGGCATACAAGCAGATGGTAAGTTGAATTTTATTTGGTCCACAAGAAAATATTTTCCACAAAAAATATTGTAAAAATATATTGTAGTGTGTTTTATTTGGGAATACTGATGTGCCTTAGTCCAGAAACGTCAACTTTACAAAGTTGTGCTGCAGTTAATGTATATTGAACCATTATTAGAATATCAAGTCAGTCACATCATACCCACTCAGATTAATCTTGTTTCCTGCAGAAAATATAAAGCAAATGTATTTTTAACTCCTAAATAGAAGTAAACAGTTTTGCAGAGTATGCCAGTCCCAAACTGGAGTGCCTTTATTACACAAAATCAAGTCAAAGAATCAATGGTAACTTAGCTGGAAAGCCACTGTCAGTGGTTCTGTAAAACTTCAGCACAGCTTAGCATAAATTTATTTAGGTGAAGAAGTCTTTATTTTTACAATGTATTAGTATTGTGCCTGTTAAATGTACAGCAGAGCTCTGGAGAGAGATCTCCCTCCATCTCTTACCAGACTGTAGCACTGAACAGATTTATTTTCTATTAAGGGTAAGTGCATTATTTATAAGGACAGCATCCTGTAAAAGAGATGATTTTCCTGGTGAGAAGCCTTCTCCCTGTTGTTTGCTTTCCATTTGCTGCGTGCCTTCCCTGAAGTGCCAGTGTCATGGAAAGCATCCTAAAGCAGCTGGAATTGCACTTGGGGCCACTCTGGAGCTGCTGTAATCTTCAGGCACCAGTGAGGGCCGAGGCTGGTGGCTGCAGGTGAGGGACTGGTTGGGCCACCAAGCAGCTGGTGCTGTCACCCCGTGGGCAGCTCTGGGGCAGGCAGGGCAGCCGCCCCACAGAGCAGCTCCTCCACAGGGGAGCAGTCCCTGGGGCACGTTCAGGGTGCCTGGGTGACCCCTCCTCTGGGGAAATGCCGAGTGCCGATCACAGGGGATGCTGGGGTGGAACCTCAGGCTGTTACAGCTCTGCCTGCTGTTGGACTGTGCAGTGGCAGCCTGCCAGCAGGGAGCTGCTTTCAAAAGGGCATCTGATATTCCTGAAGACTGTCAGGTGCTAAGGCTACATCCAGAGGAAGGATTTGAGACGTGGCAACAGGAAGCACTGCAGCACCTCACTGCCCGTGGCAGCCGCCAGGGAGCCTTGTACAAGGGCCAGGGCAGATGCACCTCAAGGTGCTCTGACAGTGAGTGCAGTTTTCCACCTGCTCCTCTCCTGCCTGCCCAACAATGGCTGTGGAGCTTTGGCTTTTTATTTTTCATTACTGTGGTTAGCAGTGTTCACATCCTCAAGCACACACTCGTGTTAGAAAGGTTGGCCCCTTTTTTCTTTTTTGTAATAAAGCTTTATTTTAGCTAGAATAAGAATAGGAATCTTTTTTAATACTGTGCTTAAGCAATATCCAGTTGACTTGATCAGTGTTTTGGCTTTGCTTTCTAACTCACACTAACATATGGAGGTATTTTAGAGCAAACAGAGTATGATCAAATGTTCTATATGCTGTAGAACTTGAAGGAACGTCACTGTTAGCAGGAGAATTTAAGTGAACTGTAAAACCTTAGTCCCACTTTGCAAATGGCTTTGAAGATGACTACGTAACTTCAAAGAGGACGACATTACAGCATAAGCTGATTTTGTTCCCTTCTCCAGCAAAAGCCTGAGAACAGTCCTAATAGCAGGTCACTGGGAATCCAGTCTGGTCACTGGGATTTAATGGCAGCCTTGTGCTGTGTCACAGAGGAGCGTTTTTCACCCTTCATTCCTGATAAAACCCCTTCCCCATATAGGTGAATTTTAAATACCTAAGTTTGTGTCACAATATTTGCAAAACAGCTCAATTCATAGACTGTCTACAGCATTTGACATGGTCCTCTTTCTGCTTGCTTCCCATTGCTTGAAAAATCATGCTTTGGATCATTTACTAGAACTATGTGTACCTTTTAAAAATAGCAACAGCTTTAGCCAGTATGGAAAGCATTTCTTGATACAATGAAAACAAAATGGAAAGCATTCTGATCTAGGAAAAAGAACATTGTCTTTTAAACTGGGTATCACAGAGAAAGGAACAAACAGGTGGTAAAAGCCAAGCTGTTAGAAGGCCTTCACTGTGTATAAAACATCAGCAACACTGTACCTTTGGTATGGATGAAAAATAATCCATGGGTGTCCCGATCTGTCAAACGCCAGCTGTGAGTGCAGTGGGTCAGGCTGCGAGTCCTGGGCCAGCAGGGAGCAGGTGTGGATGCACTGGGGGAGAAATGCAGCCCTTGAGCTTCGGGCCTAAGGCTTAGTCCCAACCTCTGCAATCAGGGCACTGCTCAGGGCTGGGGCTCCTGTGGCTCCCGCTGGCATTGCCATGAACAGCTTTTCCAGTGGGGAAGCAGCAGCCTACAGAAACTGAAAGAAGATGTCCTATCCCAAGGGTGGTACTACAGAGGGGAATTTCAGTGTAATGCAGCCACAGCTGCCATGAAGCAAACTGTCCTAAAGCACTGCCACACCTTTGAAGGTTCCTTTCACTAGTTACCATCAGTAGTTTTTGCACATCTCTCTGGGTTACAGTAAAACAACAAAACCAAATCCTCCCAAACCAGCACCCTAACACAAAAAAACCCCAAGCGAAACCAAAAAACCAAACAGCTTTGGTCTGAACACAGCGATCAGATGTCATTAACCTATCTCACTGCAGGGTTTTAGAGACAAGCTCTCATGCATTTACAGAAGCATCTGTTAATGATAATGCACTGCTTATCGACACTGGCACGTTTCTCACTGGTTCACTTCAATGGAAGGTGAATAGCATCATCATCCAAATGGCTCCCTGAATACTACTGGGGTTTACAAAGTGCCTCCCATCACCTTCATTTTGTGATTTTACAGATTTAGTTAGGTCACAGAACCAAAAGTAAAATTTATGATAGCAGTAACCTTTGCTACATGCAGACCTTGATTTCACTTTAGCGAAACGCAGACAAATTCACCAAGCACAGAGAGTTCATCTCACCTACAGACAGACCCCTGATCCTTTATGCAGAACACAGAAATAATGCACGTTTTGTCCTCTGTGGCAGTGCTTGTAGAGGTGCAGGGCAGCCACAGTCTTCCCATCCTCCTTTTAACGCTGATTTCTGCTCACATCCAACACGTACAAAGACAGAGATTGACTCAACACATGGCTGACAACGAATGACACTTGATGAACAGCTTCTACTGCGATCCAATTAGTTTGTCAGCAATCTACGCTAAAAGGCAAATTTCCTCAGGCTCTCCCTGCAGACCCCTCCCCAGGGTGATGCTCAGAGGACAGCTGGGGGTGCTTTCTTTGCTGGCAGGAGGGCTCAGGGCACGTCGCTCTCGATGAAGGGGATGTCGCTGTACTTGCTCTCGGTCACCGCCCACTGCTTGACCGCCTGCTCCAGGATCTCGCGCGACAGCCGGTGCGCGTAGTCCAGCACGATGGTGCTCGAGGGGCCCTTCTCCTCCGCCTGCACCGCCAGCAGCGACGACTTCTCCCCAGTGCACCCCTCGCCGCCTCCCCCGATCCTCTCATCCTGGACAGCGCTGGAACCTTGGAAGGCAGCCTTGGATTTGATGCATCCCATGGTACATTGGAAAACGCGGCTGCAAAATTCAGTTCAGCAGCATGTTTTGATAAGCTGGAAGCGGTTCCCTCGTTCGGTGCACTGTCGCTGCTTCTTGCCAGTGGCTCCAGGTATTTTCAAAGAACAGAACATCTCCTTTTGTGCTTCTTCCGAGGAAATCTGTCAAAACAGTGTTTCATATAAAGGCAATAAATACGTTACCATTCTCAGTGAGCTCAAAGGAAACGTAAATTCACTACAGGCGCTTGTAGAAGCGGCTTAAGTAAATCTCTGCCCAGCGTGCGTAAAATGTTTTTATCGGTAACATCCATCTACTACAAGTAGGCAAAGTTTGACCTGAATTCACGCTGCTTTGAATGCAATTCCCAGTACGGGATGTAGGCCATCTAGGAATGTAAAAGTCTTATTAAAAAAATGAAGTCTGTTTCTTCCAAGCTGACATGCGTTACGCTTCTCCTGAAACTGCAAACAAATGCTGTTTACCTCCGGGGACTGCTGCTGCTGGAAATAAACACCAAAACCACCCCACAGCAGCACCACACAACCACCATAGCCAGAGTCCCGTGTCATGGCTGTCACACGCCCTCTGGGCACAATGACACTAATTCCCAGTGTCATTCTGCTGTTGCTGGAGGAGGCTGGAGCAGGGTAGCCACCAGAAGGTACTCACAAGGAACAAGAGCTGGTTTTGTTTTTTCCCTGGAGAGGGTAGGGAAAGCAGCAGCAGCCTGCTGTGATCAAGGCAGCTCCAACAGAGCCAGAGCACCATTCTCACTAGAGTAGGACGACTCTACATCTAGAGAAGGGAAAGTGACCAGTGAAACACCTGGCAGAGTCCTTTTCGAGTCCTCAAGATCCAGAATTGGTCAACTCCAAATACGGGATTTTGTTTACTGGCCTACAAAGCTGTTTCTGGGACTACTTTCTCTCAGGCAAAGCAGAATCTCACGATACGCCTGACTTTGCTTGGCATGCTCTTACCCACTTATCAGAGTTAACAGACTGCCAGCCAAAATAAAGACTGCACAGCACAGAAACCAACTGTTCCCTACAGCTTCACCCAATGACGCTGTACTAAGGTCAGCCAAAGTTAAAGATTTTTTGTAAATAGCCTTTGAAAACACAATCATGGCAAAGATGTTAAGCCTTATTTATTTCCTTTATGCACTGGAGGAAACAGGGGCTCCAATCTAGTAACCTGACCACAGGCAAATATTTGCAGAGGAAATCAATCCCATTTGCAGGCAAATGGTGCTTCACAGGTAGGATGGGACTTCCCCGGTCTAGCAGCTGACTCAGGAGAACCAGATTCCTGGGACAAGCTCCTGTCTTCTTGCTGCTTCATAAAAATAATTGCTACCTGTTGGTAGGGCTGAAGTGCAGCACAGGAGTGGCTGGCACTTCTGGCAGGAAGTCAGTCCTAAAGGGCTCCAGAAACCACCAAATCCACACAAACACTGTCACACCTTTAGCTTTGTAGCAGGACATTTCAGCATTGTGGAGGAACTTCTGTAGACCACCTCAGCGAAGTTCAGTGAGTCTCCTTTGTGCACACTGACCTGTGCAGCACGTGCCCAGGGCTTTGGGACAGGCACTGTAGTCCACAGGCCTGTAACACAAACCCTGCTGCCAAGGGCTGACCTCTGCTTGCAGTTTTACCCAAGACAGAGGAGAGCCAAGCTATCAGATTTTTATTCCAATAACTCATCATTAAATGAGTAAAGACTGGATGGATAACTTGTCATGAGATGAGTAAATAGCAGGATTCCCTTCACTGCACAAAAAACTATATTTATCCCTATGGAGGTTCATACCCATGTCTATCCATCACACACACCTATCAAACTTAACATGCCTCCAGACCAGAGGCCAAGGAGAGGCCTGAAAGCAATTCAGGCAGCTGAATAATTCAAAGCTTTAATAGTAATATCTTGTGCATATCTAATTTCAATATTTACCATCAATAAAACATTAATACTAATCACTTCCACTTGCTCTTCTGGATAAATATGTAGATCCAAGTACATAGTAAAGAATCACTAACAGCAGGTACCACCCAGCACTGCTGATGCCTGAAAGCTGCAGTTTGATCCAGCCAAGGTAATACACAGCTGCAGTGTATTTTTATCAGAGTTTATCCCTGACACTTTCCCTAAAATAGACTATTCAGATTTGGATTTTTTTATCCAAGTCTGGAGCTATAGTTTTCCTTTTTTTTTTTTTTTTTTTTTTAATGGGGGTCTTTTCAGTAGAAACTCGCTATAT
>VYZP01068682.1:0-73003 GCA_013400635.1 Hypocryptadius cinnamomeus | reverse complement strand
CTTGGCCATCCCTTTGATGAAGGAATTTTTTCTAATATCCAGTCTAAACCTCTCCTGGCACAACCTGAGGCCATTTCCTCTGGGTCTGTTGCTGTTACTTGGGAGAAGAGGCCAAGCCATCTCACTACAGCCTCCTTTCAGATAGTTCTAGGGAGCAATAAGATCTCCCCTGAGCCTGCTTTTCTCCAGACTGAGCACCCCCAGCTCCCTCAGCCCCTCCCCACATGACTGACTCTCTAGCCCCTTCACCCAGCTCTGTTTCCTGCTCCTGGGCACACTGCAGCACCTCAATGATTATTGCCAAGCAGGTCTCCAGCTGTCAAGTAGGTTTCTAACACATTTCCAGTCAGTCATTGCCTTGCCAAGGAATTTCTTGCAGTGCTTTCAAAGCCAAAGAAAACACTGCACTGGTAACATTCATCAAGAGAAGCACCACTGTAACTGTAGCTGCTGGTCACAGATTATCCATTGCATGCTGGAGGGGCTGTGAAGGGCCAGCAGAGCCAGGGGATGGACAGGTATACAAAAATAAGAAAAACATCCCTCTGCTCCTCCAGTGGCTGGGAAACCCTCCCTAGCCTGGAAAGCTGGGAGACAGGGAGCAGGCAGCCACCCCTGTACACAGCACCAACAAAATCCAGCAGATCCTTGTACAAGAAGACTGCTGCTACAGCTGTTGTGACCACCCAACAACAGCACACAATATTACACTCATTACTTGCAAACAGTCCACCTGTGAATTAAAAACCCCACATACTTTACTAATTACTGCCTTGGGGCCTGGAGAAAGCATTGTGCTGCCAAGTGCTGGGTGCAGGGTTTGTACACACTGTGTGTGCTGCGTCATTTCATCCAGCTCTAATGGGACCATGCTCCCTTAGAGACCAAAGGCAGAGTTTCTGGGGCTGGGGTGCAACAGAAGACCAAAACTCAACCCTTAGCAGCAGTTCCCAGGGCAGGCAACCTCAGATCCTTGTCAGCTCCAGGTCCTCACAGGTGTGATTTTTAAGTGACAAGTTCCCCAGGCAGGATTAAGCCCCTTGGGCACTCAACATGTGCTGCAAGGGTTTGCAGGGTAAGGTCTGAGGAGCTCAACCCAAAACCTGTTAAATCTGGTGACACTGTGCTCTCTGATTTCAAGGAGCTTTACTTGGGACCTGCTGACATGGGCAGATCTTGTGCAAATGTTTTATTACTGTTTCAGCTCATCTGTAGGTAGCTGGAGGAGAAAATCAAATAGACTCCTAGCCCTGAGAATTAAAACAAGATGAAGTACTGAAAAGGCACAGTCACCTTGCATTAACACAGTGGTATTACTACAACAGTGACTTTTAAACTACATCCTGTTTTTAAACAAGATTTTTGTAACTAAATTATAAGTATCTTTCTATAGGCTTATGCCTACTGTGCTCTTTATTATTCTAGCCTGGTTTCTAATGCAAGTTTCTACTTTTATCTTCAGCTTTTAAATGAATGCAGCTCCCACTGAGCAAGCAACTTGGTGCCGTGGGGCAGACATTCCACAGGCTGCAAGCACAGCTGGTGCCTGACTGGATCACTTCACTGCATCCCAATAGATAACAGTCTGGTCTAGTGCACTGCTCATCTCCTGTGCCACCACCCAACAAGAAGCCTTGTCCTGAGCAGCACCTCAGTGAGATGTGGCAGGGACAGGGAGCTAAGGAGAGGGAGATACATGTGATGAGAATCTCAAGCCCATATTTATTTCTGGGTGCCAAAACAGATTTAATATTTTATTAGCTGTGGAGTTTGCAAGACAGCTGATTATGCTGGGCTGGGCCAAAGCAGTCAGTGTTTTTAAATGCAGAGCATCCATTTGAAATGACTACAGCCAGGCACAGGCTAGGCAGTGGATGAAATATTTAGCTTGTAAAGCATTTCAGTGTGGAAGGCTGGGGCCAGACGTGGGTGCTGTGATGTTGAAGACTACAATACTCAAATCTGAGGTGCCCCAGCCCCCAACATGGAGGCCTCAGAGGAGCAGCAGTTGCCCAGGGAGTGGGGCTATGGGGCTTCAAGGTCCCCCCCTGTGCCAGGAGCCCTTGCTAGGCAGGGACTAGTTTGGGAGGGCACAGGCATCAAAGCCTTTCCTGCAACTCAGCTTGCCAGATAATGCTGCCTCTTGCACCCTTCTCCCAAATTTCAGTGAAAGCATTTTCCTGTAGGGGTAAGGAAGGCACTCTCCCCTCCAGAAGAAATAGTTTTAAAGCAAGTTTGACTTTTGTTGTCGTAAGAACTGGTATTTATTTTATGAGCTATTTTTATTCTTTATTTGCTTATTGGAGTTTGCTAGTTCTTCCTATAATATAACCCAAACCCTCTCAATTCTTGGCATGCCCTGTTCTGTATGCATGTGTTCACCCCAGAGTGATGTGGATGCAGCATCAATACAGCTGCAATGGGGGAAACTGGTGCAAACTGAACCACACAAGTCAGGGAATGTGTTAGCATTGGAACTGCTGCAATGGTACTCAGACTGGATGGTTCAGCTGTGTTGAAGCTTCAGAGGACCCTGGGTAAGAAACTGCTAACCTACTTCTTTTGGGTTAAAATTTGTCACTTAACAACCTCTGCACCAGATGGCAAAGTTTTAATGAGTGTGTCAAAGGGTAACCAAATAAATGAAATCTGGTTTCTGCCTCCCTCTGATACAATTTCACAGTTCCTGCCCTTGCTACCCTTCAGAGTTCCTCCACATCTGTGAACCCCTCTCCAAGCCTTCAATTCCTCTTCTCTGTCTCACACATTCACAATATCCTACTCTCATTTCTGGACTACTTACACGTTTTTCTGCCTCAGCTCCCTCCCATTTCACCTGTAAACAGTCCCCAATTTCCTGTAATCCCAGCTTTCTTCCACATCTTCTGACCTGAGCTGTGTGGCTGGCAGCAGTAGCACCTGCTCAGATGCTCAGTCCATCAGTCCTGCTCACCACAGATGCTGGGTCAGATCCTCCCTGTCTTTCTCACAGAAAGCAGAGAAAATACAATCATTTCCCCCAAGCAGTGCTTAAGTTTATTTAAGAACCCACTGACAACCCAATGATGTGGCATTCAAAACAGGGCTACAAAACTCCACGAATTTATCCAAATCCAGCCACCAACTCAATCCCTAGTCAGAGGTCAGTGGCTGAAACACTTGCTCTGTTTCTCAATTCATTTTTTTAACTATACAAACAGACCCTGGTATCAGGGAGGGCTTCACTGAGGCACATATTTCTAATTCAGATGAAGAGTTAAAGGGAAGCCATGACAAGCACTCTCTGCCCCAGGAGCTCCCCCAGCATGCCCACAGCCACGTGGTGACTTTCCCAAATCTATTTTTACGTGCAGTAATCCACTTAACTGGACGGGTTGGAAAATGTTGCACAGTCTGAGAAGAATCACTATAAAGTCTAAAGAGCTATAAAGCCTGATAATTTTTGTTATTGACTAAACCCTCCTAATAATCCAAAAGCCTTGAAGTTGTACCTGATATGCTGTGAATACCTTCTAATAAGTACTTTGGTAGAGTTTCAAAATCAAGTCCATGATGCAAAGGAGGTCACTGCAACACAGCTTTATAGACTAAGGAACCACCATGTGAATAAAGGCTCTGTTTTCAAAAACTTTGTGCATGGGAAAGGTGTTCTTTTCTCAGCTATGGATTTTTCTTTTTTTTACCTAATTCTTCTTTCATTATACACAGCTCTCAGCTGCCCTCGCTGTTCTATGCACAATCAAGATTTACCAAAGCCTTTTCTCAGAGCTTTTATTCTCTTAAAATATTTCCTTGATGTTTGCAACCAGGTTGATTAAAAGTAAGGACAAATATGATTGCAGGATGCCCAAGCCAAGCACATGCCATGGCAGTCCCTCAGTGCTGCCCTAGGTTTCAACTCTGTTACTACCAAAAGTACATGACAGTGGGGATTGCACGACTGCTCCAAACCTTAGGGCACAACATTGATTTCTGCATCATGATTATTTTTGGAATGTCCCATCCTCCTGCTCTCAAAAAAGGTTTGAGAGCTTTTACATTTAAGTTAAAATACAACAGAATATAGATGCAAAGCCTAATTCCACTTTCTTGTATGGAGAGATCCTGAGTATTTAAAATAGGTTTAACATGTTGCTATTAGTTTTACTTCTTTTGGTGTTAGTTGGATGTGCATATACTGCTATAACTCAAAGGAGTTTTCAAAGGAAAAACACAAAATCAGTGTGTGCACTGAACTCTATACCCATTAAAGAACCCCCAGCACTCTGTGATTATCACAGCGAGACATTTGGGGAAGGACTTGGTTGTTTTTGCTTTTGTTGTTTTTTTTTGTTTTTTTTAATGATAAAATACCTCATTTAGCAGCAGAATTTGAAGAACATGCTCAGTTTCACTCATGTACTTACACTTCAGTGTGTCCTGCAGGACTTCATTGGATAGGGGCTGAGTTGCAGAAATTAATTTCATCCAGTCAGCAACACCTGTGCAAAGATATTTAGAACTGCTTAAGTCACCATATTTGCAAAATTTTCCAGGAAAAAACCCAACATTATCTACTTAGAATTTGTCTACATGCTTAAAAATGTGCTAAGAAGATAATTATGACAAAGTTACACCATAAAGGCACTCTGCTCAAAAAAATGAGATGGAATATGTGGGTATTTTTTTCTCCCATAAAACAACCTATACTTAGCATCAAAGTAAAAAAGAAGAAACCAGAATCACAGAATGATTTCGGCTGGGAAGCTTCTAAGATAATCAAGAAGAGGGTAGAATAAATGACACATTTCTACACAGCACAAGTGTTTATCCAACTGAATGTTGTTAGATGATTTTGTTTCAATTTGTGTAATTAATCCATAAATGATTAGAAAAATTTTTAGTGGAAATCTATTTGGGCAATTTTAGGAATCTTTAAAATGAAATTTTTGCTCTTGGGGCTTTCCAGGTTTTGTGCCCTGGAATGGACAGTGGCGCTGACTCCCTGGGACTCTCCAAACTCTCTCCAAGGGCAGTGAGGTCAGTGTCTCTGAGTAACCCCAGAGCAAAGACACCCGAGGAATTCAGAAGCAGACGAGAAATTGGGTATTAATTCTCACTCGAGATGACAGTTTTCCAGAAGAGGGGAATTTCTTCCAGCAGGGGGAGATTGCAGTGAGCCCGACCTGGGCTCTGCACTGGCAGAGGAGCGCAGCCTGCTCCCCTGCTCACACTGGCCTCCTTCCAGGGCTGATTTGAGGCCATAGCAAGAACTAGGGTTGTTTTTCCCTAAGAAACCTTTCTGCATCATGGCTCCTTCTGTGATGCCCACAGAAGCCGGGTGCTAAATCACCACAGCAGCACTGCACATTCATCATGGAGGAAAACAGAAAGAGCAGCAATAACCCCACCAGGAGCTCTGTCTGGGGAAGAGGCAGCTATGGCTTTTGTTCAGTCTGTTTGTGAAACTGAAGATTGTGTTTGGCAGGAGGTGAGCTGTGAGTCTGAGCATACCTTGGCTATGAGAGGCAACGTGGACAGCCAGGGCCCAGCAGCAGCCCTGGTGTGGTTTGCACCAGCAGCCTGTGCTCTCAGGAACTTACCTCCTGCTGAGCAGAGACCATCCCTATCCCATGTGCAGGGCTGGAAAATATAAATAGATAGAATAAATGCCAAATCTTATTCACTTTTTTTTTTTTTCAAATAAGGCAATATACCAGCCACAGAATATTCCTAATTTATATGCAAGTCCTCTTTTACTTCATTTTTTATCAGTACCTAACAGCACTAAGGCATGAAGCCTAGGCAGACATGCAAACTGCAGCCCTGGAAAACCCAGGCAGCAGCACAGCAAGAGGATTAACCAAACATGAGGCATTAGAATATTGCAAAGAGGATCAAAAGAGATTTGTGACTGAAAAGCCACCCACCAGAATTACAGTCAGCTGAGAAGCTGGACTGAGAGAAAGTGGGTAAATGTTTTGCATTTAGATGTCTCCTAGAATAAACTTAAACTTCAGGATGTGCACTGCAATACAACACCAGATCAGGCTTCCCTGTGACACGGAGCTGCAAACAAAGCCACTTTCTTTCTACACTGAAAATTATAGCTTTGTGACAGTCAGATATTAGCTGGAAAAAAGCAAGAATCCCATTGAAATATGGTTGCTGGCTTGCCTAAAACAAAGAGCCCTGAGGGCAGCAACAAAGCAGTAGCTGTACAAAAACTGCCATACTAAAGGAAACAATACAGAGAAGTAAGAGGAACTTAAGGCCTAATCTTGCCATAACATTTCCTTCTCCAAAATAAAAATCACTGTTGGTGTTCCCACTCCAAAATTATACTAAAATTAATTATTAAACAGGAAATTGCCTACCAGCAGAGATACAGACAGACATCACTGCAGGCAAGGTTGTGGATCAGCAGAGCAATGACACACTAAAACCCTGCTCCTACCAATTTTGTCACATCTGTGGACATTAATGTACTTCATGTAGGGAAGTCCTGTGTTTCAGAGCAATGTTGTACCTATGTCTGCATCTCCAAATTTCACATTGAGATCAACATCATTATGAGCAACAACTCCTCCCTTTGCCTCCTCCTCTGCTTTGCTTTCACAGCTTGCTGCAGGCTGCACCTGCCTATCTTTATGTCCATCCATAAATCTTTCCTTCCTCCTCCTTTCTTCAGATCCAGCAGGAGAGTGGAGGGCATGAGCGGCCAGGTGGGTGTGTGGCTGTTAACTGAGCTTAACCCACCACATTATTTTATCCCAGCTTGGTTCAGAGTAAGGCATCCTGCCCCTAAGAACTAGTTCTTCATGTGTTTTTAGGGACAAGGCCAAAGACAATGAATGGGTGAAATGCAGAGTTTTTCAGTTTTTCCTAGTACCTACATTAAGTCCCCAAACCACCTTTCTCTATCAGACCAGTTTATCCACCTTGAAGGATGCAGCAGTACAAACACGTGAAAGGGTGAACTCTTGCTGCCATGAGAGCAGTGGTGATGGCTTTTGCTGCTTTAAGAGCCTGGCCCACTTCTCTCCATGCTCCTGGAGGGCAGGCCTGCATCCCCCCTGGCTTTCAGGGGTATCACAGGCAGCCCGTGGAGAGAGCACCAAAGACTCTGTTCTGCCATGCAGAACTGGTCAGTGTGCTCAGGAGGTGGGCAATAAAACTGGCTCCCTTTGAGCACAGGGCAAATGGATTTGCAAATGAGCCAGAAGAAATGAGCCAGAAGATGCCTTAGAAAGAAGCTGGGGTAGTGACTCCTTCAGAGGATACATCAAAGAAAAGACTGAAGGATACAGATGCTGAGGAACTGCATCCCTTGGGGAGATTTATGTGTGACTGAATGTGAGCTATTGCTGCTGCTGCTGCTGAAAACTTCCATTTCCCTAAATTGCCTTGCTGGCTAAGATCAAGCCCTCTGTACTTTTTCTCATACACCATCACCTTTTGCAGCACAAATGGCAAATAAATTCCTTTATAAAGTCACAAAATTACTTCAACTGTCACTGAAATGAGAAGATAAATTTGAAATTAATTTTCAGAAGAATCTAATTTACCAACAATGTCATCATGATTTCCTCACATAATAAATATTTTGATATCTCTAGACATTATTCAATACCCAAATGATCTAATTATTTTATCTGAGATACTATCCAATATTAAATGTCCTTTTCACTCTATCATGAGGTTTTTCAGCTGCATCATCTTCAAATCAGAACTCTTGTACACAGGGAAATTTATGACATTATATAGATCAAATAGAAAGATGCAATAATAGTTTTTGGAGGTCATAACTAGAAATATTACCTATAACTACATAATGGCAAAGAAAAAAACAAATTTCATGCTATAGGTAGATGCCTATACACTTTGCAATTTGATTTCAAGAGGAAAAAAAAAACTTTTAACAGGGAAAAAGTCATTTACTTGGGAGAACACAACTGTCTTGAGGACTACATAAGCAAGTAGAACAACTCTGCTGAAATAATGTTAGTTGTGGATGGTGTGTGTAACAGTTACTCAATGCTCAGAGATTCAACAGAGCATGAGTTCACATTTCAGGAGCCCTTTTGGACTAGAGTTCTGCTTCAAGTCTCATTTTCCCCAATTTCTTATTAATTTTATGATACCCATTCCTACCTAAATATAGCCGTGGAAAGGATATTTGAGTTGGAATATGGAGTTAGATGGCATAATATTGCTACACATTCACTTCATTAAGCAGGGCTTTGAAGAAAAGCTAATCTTGAGTGCATGTAAAAAAGTTTTTATGACTAAAAAGACTCAAAGTATTTGATCTGTTAATATGCATCATTCTAAACAAGCCATTGAAGCTTAAGATCATCTACTGCTAAAAAGATCTAAAAATTGAGAAAGCGTGATTTGAATAGTAAAGGGTTTGTGGAATAGCCTTTGGGATGGAATAACACCAGGATTAATACCTTGGTTTTAGTGTTAATTGAGATACAGTGTTCACCTTCGACAGATGGTGGGTGCACCTATAGCTTTGGGACTGGCAGAGGCTGCTGAGCTAAGCCAGGGCTGGAGCTAGGGGCAGGTCAGACCTACAGCAAAAATAAACATCCACAAGTACACTGCCAATATCCCCTGAGAAGTGATGCCTAAGCATTGGGTTAGGCAAGGACAAATAGGGTTTAGGCTGCAAGAAAACTTGGATCTAAGGCAAAATCTTGTTTATAGAAGCCTGCCAAAAACCACCAAGGCTACAAAATTTATCTATGATAGTTCAATGGCAGGAGCTCCAATCTCCATCCATTTTCCAGCCATGTCTGCCTTACAGAAGAACATACCTTGGGCAGCATGAACCGATGCTTGGTTTCGTTATCCAAGCAGAACTGTACCTGAGAAAAATGTCGTGAGCATTACATGAGAATTAAACCTCTCTGGATCAGCCTCTGGCTGTTTTAGGGTGCAGACATCCTGTATGAAATTGGTTTGGGATGTGGCTCTGAGTTTTAACGAGGACAGATATGCACAGACATGCACATACACACACATGGAGTTTTGTACCCTAATAATCTATAATCCAGTAGCTCCTAAAACTAGAACATGCCTTGCAGGGGTTTTCAGTATGATTATATAGTTATGTTTTAATAAAGTAGTTAATATAGGAAAATAATATAATCTCTGAGAGGCAAATGGGCTACAAAAAACCCAGGAAGGCCATTTGATCCCAGGTGATCTGCCAACAACCCTATAGCTTAATACTAACTTGAATAACTTCTCACTCTCTTTCTGGCTGTCCCTTCTTCCCCTTTCCCTCAAGTCAGAAGTCTGCTTTTTGATGTCTGAATTAAAGATTGTTCATCTCACACAGTTCAAAGTTCAAGATCCCGCTTGTATGCGGCATGACTAGCTGGAAAACTTCACTCAAATACAGGCTTTGTGATGAGAGGCCAACAAATGGATGCAGTTTCCACAGCAAAACTTGTGTCACTTAGCTTCGAAACAAGCCTGCATTTAGTGAACTAAAGGAGTTGTTCAGTGGCACAGCTAAGAGCTCACAAACACACACAGTCTGACAAATTCTTTTCAGCCAGTGTCAACAGTATCCACAGACAGACAGGCATTTCAAGCCTCACTTCTTCTGAATCAGAGAGGATGAATCAGGATGAATAGTTTCAGCCAAACGAGAACATTTCGAGTTTTTGTGTGTCTCATCTAGGAAACAGCATCACATAGTAGCAGTAAATAAATAAATAACTAATCCACAAATAAATAAATAAATGACCAAATATGATCCTTTGAGCTTCCTCAGTCACCTTTTTCTATACCAAAAAAAAAAGAAAATCCTAGGCCACTCCATCTTGTTTATGGCTGTGAACAATTTCCTACCCTATTTATTGTTGCCTTGATTTTAATTAATAAAGGAGTTCATACAATTTTTTCTCCTGAAGTCTTTGGGCAGAATTGATGTAAAATATACTAGATAGAGACCTGCTATAAGTAAAAATAACTTTATGAACAAAGATATAGCTATTGAATTCACTTCTGAGATTCCCTGCAGGCTTACAATACAAGCACTCTATTCCAAACATAATGACAGGCACAATAAATTAATGACTTGTATTTATGAATATAACATTATTTCATGGCTGGCACATACACATTGTTATCATATCATACTGTCATAATGTTTGTTTGATGTTCATATAAGGGCACAGTTAAGAAGAGAGCGTTCATCACCTTTTTATTAAGTTGACAAAAAAATGAGAACCATCTCTCACTTGGAAGAAGCTTGTTTGGAAATAATTTGAAACACTAGCCCTCTCAGGAGAGGCAGCAAAAATATCTCTTCTATCATCTTACAGGAGTAGCCTGTGAGCCACGTTAATCATCTTGGACTGAAATTTATAACAACATATGGAAGACTTGCCTCACTATTATTAGAAGTTGCAAGTTTCATATGTGTTCCTCAACTAATTTAAGGGTCACTCCTGCTTCGAACATTATACCCCAAGTAATAAGTGCTATAACAGGTCATTTGCATTCAGGAAATTATTTTTGGAAGAAGCTCCTGCTTGATGCAAAAGGGCAAAGGACACTGGAAACTAAAGTCTAGAGCTGACTTCTCTTGGGCCCTGATCCACACAGCTTTTGCAAGTCCATATGATCTTTTAATTAAGTTTCAAAGGATTTTGATAACATTGCCTTTGGAATATTTTGTCTTCTGTGATATTTTGCCAGGTTTTATTGGTATTTACTCATGGCTTTGCACATGTACTTCTTAAAGAACAGAACTGCACACAACATTTGATCTCTTCAACCAGCACTGTGACTTTCTTGTACCTTTACCATGCTTCAAATTTATTGTTATTTCATCTTTAGAAAGAAGAAAGCCACTTCATGTTACAATACCTCTGTCTTGGACTCTGTCTCTATTTTAGGCATGAATAAAGAATTTAGTGAAAAGCTGTCTGCATCCTTTTGGGTGTTGATACTGCTTCTCAGTTCTCCCTAGCAGAAAACTACAAGCAAGGTTTTGTGCTCCCTCCTGCAGTGCATTTGATGGTGTTAGAAATGTTTACATAGGCACGTTGATGATGATGCCATTGCACTGCAATAGTATCCATACCTTGCCCTCCTCCCCGAAATCAAAACCCCCAAGCTCAGTCCTACAGCCATGAAAAGCCATTTTGGAAGGTCCTCAGCCAATTCCAAAAGTCATCACTGAGCATCAGTCAAGTGAACAAAGTCTGTTTATTTAAGCTCTGAAACATTTCTTTTTCCTCGTGAATTTTCTTTAAATATAGTCATGCTACTCCCACACTCAAGCACACAGCAGATGGAAAATAAATTTATTCTAGCTTATTTCCTGAACCCTGAGCATGCAGCAGGCAAAATCTCACGTGGTGGTTTGTACACTGGCTGCATGATACACCACTGGGTAGTAGTAAAAATAATGCTACATTTTACTTTTACCCCATGAGGAAAAGTACATTTCAGATCTTCTAGAGGAAATAAAATCTTTGAAAAATTTTGGGTTCTTATCCACTGTTAAAATATATTTAAGGGATGTCACTGATAGAAGTATTTAGTATTCTAATTAACACCCCAGTAAACTCAAGTGCAGTATTTAAAACCATTACATGACTTAAAAAAAACTTAATAATATATTTTTTGCATGAATCTAACCTATGCAAATCTGGTTTTACATTCAAGACATTTCCATATTATACAAGTAGCCAGAACCACCCAATGTGGAATAATTTAGTGCTGCTTTTTAAGAGCCACGGTTCTCATGAGGTTTGGTCATAGCTAAATGGGAAGGACTTTGAGAAAAATGCTTTCATTCTGCCTTCCAGTCAGACAAACCTGTGGAGCAAACTGTTCAGCTGGGAGTACTCAGCCAGCCAGAGGAACAACTGAATTACCTGCAAAGCTTACAGGGTTTCACGTTTATTATTCTATTAAAAACTGTTATTATTTAATGAGCATGCCACTGTGGATAGCTTAATTAAAAACTTCTCTTCAACATGCAGGTGCTTTTTTTATAACTTCCAAATACTGGTGTGTAGAATGAGTAAATGTAGGACAGCTCTGGTTTATCTACATCTGTCTAATCTATATTACCTTGCCAGAAATACTGTAGACATTTGCAGAATATTGTTGATTACTCCATCTTCAGAGAAAGAAACTCCTTGCAGTGTAACCCTAGCGAAAGGAGACAAACGATACAGAGCTGAAGCACCAACACCTAAAAGCAGAGCTATTTACTATAGAAAGAAAAAAAGAACAAAATTAATTATCTAAAGTTATGCATGGAACAGAGAAGGAACATAAGAAATCACTGATTTCTCACAAAAATAAATAAATTTTTAAAAAGGGTATAATAGACCCTTTATATATATATATATAATGGAATGGAAAGAAAAGAAACTCCATAAAAAGACAATACCTAATACATAATGAGCTCACAGGAGATGCCACCATTATAATGGATTTAGAGCACCCAGATTTGCTGCAGTGTACACCTCAAAGCTTGGAAAGGATTTTTGATCTCATGCTTTGACACTAAAGCCAGCCTTTAGCAGAGCTCAAGGTGTGAAGTGGCAGATTCTTTTGCAGGCTTGCTGAGATTCCTTGAGGATTATGCAGTTTCCTAGCATCCATGGTTTTGGTAATACAACAAAGGACCTGGTTATAGTCAAACAAGCACAGGTTATCTCTGTTTTCACAGCCTCAGCCAAAATTGGTGAGGTGTTAATTAAACAGCAGAAAACAGAAAAGTACATATTTCATAGAACATTCAGCTTAAAGATAGTTTCCCTGGAAAACAAAAGACACTGGTGAAAACCAGAAGAGAGAATGGAAAGATAAAAGAGGGAACAGCAGCTCAAGTAACAAAGTTTGCATTCCCTGTAGTCACATTTCCCTTCATACCTCTGGAAAAAGCCCCTTGAATCTGATGAAAAAGAAGCCCATACATTTCAAGGAATTAGCAATTTGTAAGCACAGAAATATAAATCAAATGAATGTTAATGCTTAAGATCCTAAATGGCTGAATTAGATCCAAGAATACAACCCTGAGAGTCAGCAATGAGATATTGAAAAGATATTTGCATTATATCATTACAAAAGCAGAGGAACCTTACCAGGCTTGTCTGAAGGGGAATGAAAGCAACCTGAATTCCTGCCTCCCAAGGATTTTATCATACAGATGCAAAGCTTGATCTGCAGGCCTTGAGACTCCTCAGACACTCACAAGAACTGCCCCAACTCCATTAGCTTTTTGGCTGATTGCAGCTCATTAAGAAGATTTGTGTTTTATTGTGGTTCTCTATTTAAGCACCTGCTCTTACTCTATTATTTGTAGAGTGCCAAAAGAGATTTTCCAGGAAAACCCCAAACCAAATCCACTCTGTTTTATAATGGCTGCTGGAAATTTGTGAACGGAGTACCGGGATGCAAACTGTGATAGCTATTTCCCCTGTGCTGTGGGGGGCAAATGAACCAGTGTAAATAAGACAAAAATTATTTCAGTTCTTTAGCCATGTCTCAGATCAACCTTCATCACCAGCTGAGCCAGTACCAGTGTATTTGGGCAAGCTGGTCTGGTTCCAGGTCCTCATTTTTGCCCTTGCCTTTGGTTCCCTTCTTGGCACTTCTCAGGAATAAAAAATGTGAGGAAGCTGTCTCTCAAGGCAAAGCTGGAAAATGTACTTGTCCTCAGATGAAATCTGACTTTCCCCAAATTAAAGCCCAAATAATACACTTCAAGCTCCGTTCACTGCTGGAAGATAGAAAAATATTTGTTTAGCATCACCACAACCTGCAGCTAGGAGAAAAGGAGCCACCATTCCCATGCTCCATAGGTGTTACTTCACAAACCAGGCAGCTGCAGAAGGCATGTTGGTCTTCCCTTAACCTCCACAAACGCCCAGGACTGGGAATGCTTGTGTTGTGTGTTCTTGTGCTGTCTGCTTTTGTACTGAAAGAGAAACTCCATGGGGACAGTGCTGTGAGAAAATTGAGGTGGAAACACCCTCCTGCACCATTGGCTGATTTTTCTTATTCTGCTCAGAAAGAAGAAAGGTTTGGCCAGGCCACCATGACCCTTCTTGTGTGAGGTGATCCTTTGGTGTGTTTCTGGTAAGGGTGTGGGTTCCCTGACTGCCCTTCCTTCCAGCACAAGCATCCAGCCAGCCATGCTCTGGTCCCAGTGCCTGGTATTTTCCCAAGGAAGAAGGATATGGGAAAGCTTGACTGTGATTTATACACTGCAGATGGCAAACACACTCATTTGGGAGGGAAGAGGTGCATAAAGCATGACGGGTGTGTTGTAGGAACTGCATGTTAATGCCAGCTCCCAAAGAGCAGCTCAACCCCAATGACTGGCTCCAATGCTCCAGCTCAGGAGGAAGATGGCTGTTTTCAGGAATTAAAATCCTTTCCAAATGCTGCAAACACTCAGAGCATTCTGGGGCTCTAATCCTTTATAAGCTAACAACACACCTCATACCTTGCCGTACACAGAAATTACTGACAGATGTGACTTGCTCAGTGCCTGCAAACCCCAAATTACACCATTATATTGAAAAACACTTTTCAATTAGATTCTCTCTAGAAAATAAAAATTAAATTTTGTGCTATGGTATTTGCTGGTATTATCCTCCAAGTTTGTACTTGCTGCACTGTTCTGTTTCACTCTGGGCTAACACAGCTTGGGGGCCATTCAAAGAGCTTCTTGAAACACAGCACATCATAATGCAAAACTAACATCCTTTCCCTTGTCATATGCTTGTTGCAAAATTACTCACAGAAGAGGCTGCAAGATTGCTTACCAGCTTTCCTCTTCTTGTTACTCTTTATTAGTTCTAAATGGCTGAAAGAACATGAAATTTAGCCCTATTTCAACAGCAATGCTGAAATTAAAAAGAAAACAGAACCTGTTAATCTGAGTTATTAGTAAACATTATTAATTTATATCAATATCAGGGGACTCAAAATGTTAGCCCAAAGTGCAAGATGCTCCTATCACTAAATAATTAGCATTTCTAATTACAGCATTATTCCTATATGAACTGTAAATAAATATGTCATACCATTCCAGATAAATAATGAGGTAAGTAATTCCTTCACATTTTTTTGTTCTTCTAAGAAACATACAGAATTTGTCAGGTAGCACAGCTCAGGAAAGTATTTTGTGCCATTATGATCCCCTAGCTAATGCTCGATTGACTGATGTGAAGAAAGGGCCATACAGAAAGGAAATCTCATTTCTCAAACCAGCCAGTGCAATGAGAAAGCTTTTGAGCAGAAACTGCTCTTTCACTTGAATATCTAATTAAACATATGTATGTAGAATACATGTACACAAACCTGTAACTACAGGTAACAACATTGTAACTTTTAACACAATTTAGGATCTAGTGAAGCAATTTCTCTCTACCAAGTTATTACTGGGATGTTAAAATTTACCACACTGCTTTCTCAGAGTTACTCATATAAATAATTAGATACATCAATTAAAGTTTAGAATTAGCAATGCAGGCAACTGCACAATTCAACAGTTATTCATTAATTTTCCTTTGTTCTACAGGCTTTGGACAAAATGACAAAATGCTTCCATTTCTTAATGTTGAGCTACTTCAATAAATTGTAGAAAGTATAATAAAGTAATTTGATGTAGTCAATTTTATTTCCATTTTGCATTGGATTTCTAATTGTACCATCAATCTTGTTTATTAGTATGCTCTGGAAAGCCTTAAGTTTGTTCAAGTGATTACATTTTTAATTGATCATAACCTCAGCTTTGTATGCAGCAAGTCTTTTTTCTTCTCAAAACTTCAGAAGCAGCTGTGAAGTTCCTCAGATTTATGTACTGGAAAAACCCTGGTACAAAGTTCACTTGACATAAAAAAAGCTTTGTGTAGTTATCACAAAGTCAGTAGCAAACAAATAACTCTGTATCCATTAATCTGGGCATCCATGGAATATTTTTCTCCATTAACTCTTCCAGATCTACACACTAAAAGCCATTCTCCAGCCTTCATTATGCTGGGATATCTTAAAACTAAACTTCGAAGGAAAAGCCACTGTAACAATTTCAGATTTCCTGTGTGAATGCCAATTTTTAAGCATGCTTTCAATCATTTGCATAATCAACAGAGAGTATAAAATCTTTACATGATTTCCATGAGTGTAGGGCATATAGCCATGGATACAGCAATAGTTGCTGTGAGGAGTTAATTCTTAAGCAGTTTTATATCTCTGCAGAATGGTAGAGGGGGTTTGAAAGTGTGTTACTGAAGGTAAAAAATCCCCAAACTGGCAATTCCCTTGTGGTTTATCCTTGTTTCCAATCAACCTGTTAGCTAATGCTGCCAACTAGCAGGCTGTTGAGAGAGAAAAACTTGAAATCCCAAGAATAAAAAACAAAAACCAAAAGCAAACTTGTAAATTTTTAAAGCATCAGCTTTAAAATTGTTAGGAATTGGAAGTGTCTGCTAGAGCAGCCAGAAGCAATTCCCAAGAGAAAAGAGCAGTAAAGCTAAAGCTTTAGCCAGTATAGGCAGCTTTCCTTCAGTTGATACTCTTATGTGATGCTTCATAATGGAGCTCATAAATAGGGAACATCTTTACTGCATCAGCAGGGAGTGAACAAGAAATAAGGAAGATATAAATAAAGCAAGGAGAGCAAAAGCTTCTTCTTGGATGCCCCAGTACCTTTAAACAGTTGTACTAGTTATGTGAAAATCCTTCAAAAGTACCTAATTTATTTTAAAAATTCAGCATTTATGTTCTTTTCCTCTAAATGAGAATCAAATACATCAAGAAATTTTACTCACTCTCTGATCTGCTCTTTGTCTTTTAAAACCCTAGAGCAGCTTATGTGATTTCCTGTCTCTGCATTATTTTGTACAGGGGTTTCCATAAATACCTGATTCTTCAGGGTCTTACCTTAAAAGAAGCAGCTTCCTCAGATGCCACAGCCTTTTGTGCCTGCTTTTTTCCATGATACACTTATGACATTAAATGACTTTGTAGGGTTATACGTTTGTAATATATTCTATTTCGTCATAAGAAAATAGCTGATTAATTTTTTCTATAGGGCTATGAAAAATTTACATTACCAGCATTTTTAGTGCCAGGATTGAATCAGGTAGCCCAGCTTTAAGTTGTAAATTTGACCTTTGCTGATGAGTATGCCAGATTCAAAGGCCTTCTTGGATGACTGCAGATCTGAATGTTGCTTGATTTCCTGGAAAATGTTACCAACACTTTTCATTCAATCCTAGCAACATTTCCCTCAATTAGCCTGTCTAAAGCTGACCATAGACCAGCACATGGCAGAAAGGAAAGAAGCTTAATTTTGCCATAACTATTGATGGAATTCACCTTCCTCAAAGGTCTTTGCTTATGAGCCAGCAGGGCTGATTGACAGAGCTTTAAACTAGACTTGAAGGGAGAGAGGATAACGTCAGGATTGGCAATGACAAGCTGTGGTATGACATGCCAGGGTTAGAGGGTTGGGATGCAAGTGAGAGTCCTGAGCTGGTGGCTACAGGACACACTGGCTGTGCTGGAGCACACTTGAAGTCTACAGAGATGAGCCAGGGGACTGTGAGGTGATTAGAGCCAAGATGAGAACACCAAAGAGATTTAGCCCCTTATGTATTAAAAAAAAAAGAAAAAAAAAAAGAAAAAAAAAAGTGGAAAACAAAAAAGATTTTAGAGCAGCAGCCCTCACTTTGCAGAAGCTGCTGTTCCAGAAGAACCCAGCAGAGGACAGGGCACTCACACAAAATTACTGACCTCCTGGGGTGAAAATCCCCTCCGAAGAGCTGTGCCTCGGAGAAAATACAAGCATTCCTGTAGCTAGTGATGCTGAGACAAAGTATTGTGGTATTTCAAGCACTTTGATTGTGCAAATTCACAAGTGAAACCTCTCCAAGCACGGTAACAGCTCTTGAGAGGAATCCAAGGTTTCCCATCAGCGATGCAGCAGCTAATACAGCTATTTTAAAAGACATTGAAGATGAAAGTCAGGATGAATGTCAGGAATTTTGGGTAAAAGCAGAAAACCTAAAACTGTAAAGAAAAGAAAGAAAAGACAGCATCCTTTAAGAAGGGCAGAACCCTTAGATTTAAGTAGATATTTAACAGGGCTCTTTTACAAGATATAAGATATATAGACACCATAGTAAAGGAAGCACAATAAAATCCTGAATACAAAAGAACTCACAAAAACTGGAAGCTTTCACTATAACTGCATTCTTCCTTAAAAGCTTTTAATGAACTTAATGTACTTCCCTATCTTTTTCTAGGTTTCATTTCAACTATTGTATCAGGTTGGTTCTGGAGCAAAGTGTACTGGAACATGCAGGAGAGGAAAAAGCAAGAGGGCATTTTTGGCCTAATTCCACAGGCACAATTATGCATGGCAACACAAAAGCTGCAGGCAGGAGGGAGATGGCCAGAAGCTGAAGGTAACAACTTCCCCAAAACCTACATTCAGCAGCATCTCTTGGGCAAACTGAGAGCTGCATCATGGGCTGAAATGGTCACAGCAGCCCTTTGCCACCAGTTTTACCTGTTCCCCCCATTTTATCCTTGCACAATTGCATACCATGGCTTGTGAGACACCCCTTAGTAGGCAGGACTCACTAGTGCAACACCCACAGTTCCTGAGTGGAGGAAATCATCTGGTACTCAAACCACAGACCCAAGTACACCTTGGCAGAGACCACTCAAAATCTCAAATCACTGAATGTCTTGGGCATCCATACCCTGAGTCACACCTGCTCTTCTCCTGTGTGAAATAGGATATCTAGAACTCAGAACTGGTAAAACCAAGGTGGATTTATTTCTTGGTAAGCTGAGGGAGTTAAATATTCATACCATCAACATCTATGAAGCTGACTTCCAGTAGCTGATACAGCAGAATGTTTAGGTGGTTATATATGAGTACTTTTTTAGGGGAAAAAAAGAGGTATAGCAAAGGACAAACTCTTTCAGGCCATTTGTTCCAGAGCAAGAACTCATATGAGTTACAGCTTTCACATTTTAGTTCATGGTAATAAGTTAAAAAGTGGCTGTGTTTGCCTTACAGCAGATGCATTTACATAATGTAATTGAGATGATGTTTCCATAGGCATTTTGTTATTACAAGAGCTCTTTCTAGGTGTTTCATAGGCATGGTCTTATATCTGTGTTGTGGTTCAAAGTAATGCATTTGTCTTGTGATTCAGAGGGCTAAGAGAAAGCACCTGGTGAGCTGGACTCATATTTAAGCACTTGAAACATCCTAACTCCAATACATTTTATGATATGTCTGAATTTTTCTATTCAAATTTAACTGTTCCAAACAAAATAACTGCACAAACATTATTTCCAGCTTATAGCAGCAAAGAGAGAGATGAGTCCAAAAAGATTTCAAATGGAGTTTTCTATCTATTTCATTTTGCTATTCTTGAATTTAGACTTTGTGCTGACAAAAGTGAGAGAAAAGCTTACTCAGTTAGTACCTTCCTCAGCAGCTCAGGAGGAATGTTATCTCTTCCTCATAAGCAAATGAGGGAGAGAAGCCAACTGGTTCAGAGGTAGGACTTGACATCAACGTAAATAGCAATCACAGATTTACAGTGCATTTTGCAACACCTGCTTTGTTTCTTCCAGTTCTACCTTCTGAGGTGAATCAATTCTGAGAATTATTTCATATAACTTAAACAACAGAATAAAGAAAAGTGAATTTCTGGTCCTGCAGGCTGTAAGGAAGTGTTTGAAAATGTAGCCTACAGCAGGATGAAGTCGTCCAGTTATAACCCAGGGCAGGGTTATAACCCATGTCACTTTCCTCCCCTGCCAGGAAAGCAGCTCCTTCATACTCCTGCAACTCTCCCTTTTCTCAGAAATGTCCTGGTTGCCTTCCATGTCCGTTTGGTCCTCCCCCAAAACAAGCAGAGCTCTCAGCTGGCTGTCCCTGGGCGCTGCTGGCCAGGCAGGGGTGACAGGCTGCGGATGCTGCAGGGCGAGCGGCGTGCTGAGCGCTGCCGAGGGAGCACGAGCTCTCTGCCTAACCAGAGCCTGCCAAAAAGGATGGGTAATGCTTGGGCTCTGCTTGCCTTCTCCTCAGGGAGGGCATTAGTAATCTCCTTTTCCTCTGCACAGTCACTGTTTTTCCACATAACTTGCAGTTACAGCGTGTCTTTGAAACCTCTCTATCAAATTTGTAGGGGTGGGTTTGGTTTATTTTCCCTTTTTTTAAACTTTTTTTTTACAACCTTTTTTTTTAAGGTTTTCCAAAAGCTCATGATGGAAGGGGGAAAGTAGAGGAGAAGTTGCCAGGTAGACAGATGTATGCCTTTTTCCTTTACAAAGGAACATTCTTGCAGTGCTTGATTTTGGGGGCCTGAGCCATGATCTTCGCATAGTCAGGATTGGGAATACTATTCACTGTTGGCAGGCACAACGGGTAGAATGACACAAATCCCAAAGATAATATTAAAATGCCATAAAGTTCAGTAAGATGTGCATTTCATTTTTAACTCTTCTTTAGTTTTGCTAGTGATAATGTCTTAGGGTTCTGTTGTTGTTGGGGTTTTTAAAATTTTTTTTTGCCTAATAAATTTTACCTGGTCTCTTCATCACTTATTTTTTCCTGTTCTATCACCTACTTCTGTAGTCATCACTTTTCATCACTTGTAGTCATCAGAGTTTTTCTAAAGACACTACAATCCCAGTCAGACAGAAAAATAAATCACATATTCTATTATTATTATCAAATCAATTAGATCCTTCAGTAACTCCTCATCAAGTGCAACTCTTTGCGCCCTTTCCTAAATTCTCACAATTTCAGAGAAAAGATGAAAAATAGATGAAAAGATGAAAAATATTCTACAACAGCCTACAGTTATTCACAGTACCTATGAAATTCATTTTATGAGGGAAATGGAAATATCGCTCTCTGTTATGCAGCTGCTGGTGAATTCTGGGGTGCTTTTGTCACCCCCAGGCCCTGTGCCACCACTCCAGCTGCTATTGCTGCCTCCTAAACAGCGGTGCTCAGCAGGGTCTGTTTGTCACCACGCGTCACCTGAGAGCAAGCTGAGCCCTTGCTCTGAGCTCCCCGGGGCTTTGGGCTTGCAGCCATAACTAAATGCTGCACAGAAAGGAGCAAAAGGTCTCTTGCTTGCAAATTAATGGACTCTCTGCGGAAGATTGGGAAAAGAACCTTGAAGCTCTGCATGGTCATTCTGGCCAGCTAGAGCAGGAAGACTGGCAGGAGAAGGAGCAGGCAAAGTCCCAGTGTGGCTGCAGAGCACAGCCCAAGAGGATCACGGTGCTGAAGCACTGCTTTGCTGAGCACCTCCCTTGCCCCTCTCCCTCCTGAGTGGCTTTTAGCCATGGTCTGCCAGAACACTGAATTACTTTCATATCAATGACTGCATCATTATTTCCATCATCATTGAAAGATCATTATCTTAAACTGTTTCTGGTGCGCAACCTGGTACCTGTCGAATTTTCCACTGGGGGTAGATTCCCTTCTATAGGCTTATGGTTAAGTTTAGTTTAAAATAAAGAAATAATTTAAAATAATTTTATTATGATATTAACTGTAGAAATAGTAAACAACCCCCAACTTAAATCCCCCCCAAAATTCACTAACAGGTCAGTGCTTTTCAGAAAGGTTCTTACTGTGAATCATCCTGTGCATGTTCCATAAAAACATATTTCTATAATTTGAAATGCACTAAGAGTCTGTTTTAAAGATGTTATAGGCATGGCAGGCAGTTTCTTGTTCCAGTGAACCATGGCCCATTTTTGTTACCACATGCTGAAAGTAGCTGCATTGTCTCTGTGTAAAACTCAAATGCTCAGGAGCTAAGGCAGCAAACTGCTTGATTCAAACATGGGTTTTGGCTAAAATCAGAATATCAGGGTCTGACCCTAAAGCTATATGCCTGGAATGTGTGAGCATGATACATCTATCACTTGCATCAACTTCACATCAGGGCAGGATGACCAATTTCCATTGAATACTTGTGATTCATGTCACTGATTATGAGCTGAATATTAGGCTCAGTTCTGTGGTATACAGTGAATTTGCATGCCCTGGAGAGATGATACAAAAAGAATATGAATGACCAGGTAGAAAAAAATTTTTTTTGAGAGTTCTGTCCACATCTTTACTTATACCAACGTTTTTCCTATATGAAGACATGCAAAACCCCTTGTCTGACATATTTTTAGGAGTACTCAGTATGGGAAATGAAAAGAAATTCTGTGAGAAACTGAAAATTCAATCCTAACTTAGGCAAACTTTGGCATATTGCATGAAATTCCAGGATCTCCCTTTGCTGTAATACACAGATTCCAAATATTCAAATATATACAATACATACCATTCCAGGGTTTCTGTTTGCTGTGACAGCAGCCTGTGTTGAGCAGTAACCCCCTCACCCCCCTCACTAAGTGTGAGTTCCATAATTATTGCATTTGATTTTAAGATGAAATGTAAGATTTTATAAGCCATAATCTATGCAATCACACAGAGATGTATCTCTCTTATGCAGAAGGCATATTAAAACTATATTTTTAACATATAAGCAGGACATAAGAGAATTTCTAAGTATTTGAGTAGAAAGTAATAAAGCACAGAGATATCAGTTAAGCTGGCATAATACAGAGACATTTTGAAGAGAAATAAAAGGTTACATGGAAAAAGAAGATAAATACACAGTAGAGATTTAAATATTTCAAGTCTTTTAATGCTTTCACTAATAATGGAAAAAGCAAGTCAAACTATTCCTGTGTAATATTAGAGTGAGTAGCTAAAGATATTCCTTAAAAATACCTTTGCTACTAAAGATACTTAATTTACTGCCCAGGATTCTGGTGACAGCATGAAGAGGGGACAGACTCATTTTTCATTACTGACTGTTAATTCAGTAAAGGATTTGTTCTGTGGATTTTGATATATGCTAAAGGGGTAAACAAATAAGACAGGCATTTGCATAGCGTCAGATATGCACAAAACCTCCAATACTGCTTTAGCTAGTGTCTAGGAAAACCCAGTAAGGTTTTCTGAAATAGGAACTGCTGATTAGATATCAGTTGTTGAACAACATAAATTAGTACTCATTGCAATCCACTTCTAAAGTATAATCTTCCTGCCTGCTAAAAGTAACCTCTCAGGATTTTCTTTTAAATAGAACAAACTTTCAACTCAGAAAGATCGGTAGAAGCCTAAAGCAAGTTTAGAGCAAGGTTTCTCTTGATTCATAGTACAAGTCCACAGTTGGTATAATATTTAAGAATGACAGTGCTGTCTTTCAGTACTGCTGCCCACAATACTTGGAAATATATCCTTTCAGAATGTGAAGGCATATCCTCTGCGAAGTACCCAGATAAATCAGTTCACCCTTGGCTGTAACTAAACGCTGTCTAGTGACTTGTGATCGACAGGGCTTTACCCTCTGACAGCCAGATTCATTGTTGGGACAGCAACCAATCGTCGGGTTTGACGACATGAGCCTAATCAAAGTTGGAGTATAAAAAGCCCCCTTGGAATATATAAGGTACACCAGTGTGGCAAGCTGTCTCTCAGATTGCATTTGCTTTCACGGATCTGTTTAGTACTGAAAGGGAAAGGGGGAGGGGGAAAAAAAAGAAGGCAAAAGTGCTGCACTGAATGTGAGATCATGCAAAAGCTAGTGCTCTATGCTTCTATTTACCTGTTCATGCTGATTTCAGTTGATCCGGTGGCTCTTGATGACAGTAGTCAGCCCACAGAGAACGCTGAAAAGGACGGACTGTGCAATGCTTGTACGTGGAGACAGAATACAAAATCTTCCAGAATAGAAGCCATAAAAATTCAAATCCTCAGCAAACTGCGTCTGGAACAAGCTCCTAACATTAGCAGGGATGTTATTAAACAACTTTTACCCAAGGCTCCTCCACTGCAGGAACTGATTGATCAGTACGATGTGCAGAGAGATGACAGTAGCGATGGCTCTTTGGAAGATGATGACTATCATGCCACCACCGAAACGATTATCACAATGCCTACAGAGTGTAAGTAACCCTGCTTCTTTCGCCTCCCACTGCCCCTCTGAGAGAGTTGTCTCCCTGCTGTAGAGCCACACAACTCCTCCTCAGGCTCTCCCAACAGGCTGCTGGCTGAAGTCTGCTGGAGGGAGGGAGGGAGGAGAGCGTTATTTCTAAAGAATTTGAGCCAGGTTCAGATGACCGTGTGGCGATCCTTTGTTTTACTGTTCGGTTTCGGCTCCTTATAATGTGTGTGCCCTGTAGCACTTAGGATTTGCCCATTGCCTTAGAAAGCAAAGGGAGATCTGCAGTTCAGTCAACTTCGTTATCTGCAGCACTCGGGGCATTTCCTCTCGCAAATATAAAGTACGAGTGCAGATAATGAGAGAACTAAATTTTTGTGAGGGAGGTTTCACTGGCCAGTATTTTTAGAAGCAATAGAAATCAACAGAAATGCAGTTTAGAGCACTACACCTACCTAACTGCAACATGCTACAGCAAGTGCAAGCAGAGAGTTAAATTCTTGCCTCTTTGCTGATCCCATAAACTAGCACCACCCACCTCGGAGTTAAAACTATATATTTAAAGCAAATATGTGTGCAACAGATTAAATGTGAAAATGTCCGTGCTATAGCAATCAGCTCATGTAATCGTGCCAAGGAAGAATGAAGGCATTTACTGAATGAGCAGATTCTGAGTTATCTTCCAAGTGCTAAACATCTGCTATGCCTCCTATCAAGTATCTTTTGCACAGCTAATACTGTAGTATCTTATGTTCTTCATCAGCTAAAGTATTTGACTATGGCAGCTGTTTTTTTAAATAACACTTATGAATATGATGTCAAAAAGGAAAAATATGACAGGACATATAAGGCATGTTAGCAGTTACAGATATCATTATGATATGCTGACTAAAATAATATTTGCTGCTCTCATCAGCTAAAAATGAACCCACAGATGAAAAAGTAAATTTTTCAGTGAAATTTTTCAACTCAGTAATTATTAAGATGGGCACTTAATAGCATTATTTTACTGCAGCCTTATAACAAAGCTGAGGTCTGCCTGCATTTTTATTCCAGACTTTTATGTTCGAGGCTTTATAACTATTTTTAATCAAACAGCTACATATTTACAGTGACTGAAGAAAAGTTGTTGTATTTCATTGCTCTGAGTTCATTTCCTACTTCTTATAAAAAGCCCTTGAGCTATTTTAAATGCACTAAAGAGACAGGTATCTTAAGTGATGAGATTTATGAACGTTAAAGTCCTGCACCATTTAGGATTAGTACTACCCATTTTATCCTGGCATGGAAAGATATTGCCATGACTAGGTATGACAGCTGCATCGTAGGCTACAGGAAGGAGGAACGCAGCACTGCACGTGACTTTCCTCTAATATTATTCAAATGAAAACAAAATGATCCTCATACTAATCCCCTCAATTATTTTCTTCCCACTGAGAAAATAAATGTCAGTGTTTGTGCAGTTTGCCCAGGGCTGTATGGTCTGCAGCAGGCTGAGGCTTTGGAGTAAATTAGAAATAGCTGGATCACCACACACATGTTGAGTCAGCTTATGCAAAGTTGCTATTCTGCATGCTTTATGAAGGTCCTCAGGAGGTGACCAGCAGAAGTGAATTGGTAGTAGGTGATAGAGTAATTTTGTTGACATCCACTAAAGTTACTGTAGAGTGTAAACCATAGAAAATGAATTAAGTTAAATCCACTTTGTTACTGGTACTCTTTATAACATATTGTAATATTTTTTTATACAGTCTGAAAAAAATAGTCAGGTTTATATACGCGTTTTTTCTTGTTCCCTGTTCAGTAATCTGTTCTTTCCATTCATTTATAGCTGATTTTCTTGTACAAATGGAGGGAAAACCAAAATGTTGCTTCTTTAAGTTTAGCTCTAAAATACAATATAACAAAGTAGTAAAGGCACAATTGTGGATATACTTGAGGCAAGTCCAAAAACCTACAACGGTGTTTGTGCAGATCCTGAGACTTATTAAGCCCATGAAAGATGGTACAAGATATACTGGAATTCGATCTTTGAAACTTGACATGAACCCAGGCACCGGTATTTGGCAGAGTATTGATGTGAAGACAGTGTTGCAAAATTGGCTCAAACAGCCTGAATCCAATTTAGGCATCGAAATAAAAGCTTTTGATGAGAACGGACGGAATCTTGCTGTAACTTTCCCAGGACCGGGGGAAGATGGATTGGTAAGTCTATTTAGAAAAATCCCATTTCATTGAAAAGCATTTAAGCTGTTCTAAGGATAAAATGGATGCATTGTCTAGGGAATGGAAGATAAAAGTTCTGTGTATCCAGTTCTTTCATTCTTTGCTCTCTGACCATACCAAAAATCAATAGCTTTCCTCTGCCTCCATTTCCCTGTCTAAAAAATTGACAGAAATTGCCGTATTTCAGAGAGACATTGTGAGGCATTAACGAGAAAAGGTTTTGGCAATTACTGATGGATGATGCTATCAAAGTAACATTGTTTTCAGTTTTGAGAGCAAATACTGCTTAATAAGCAGCTATTTCACATAAAGTTAAAGAACAGTCTTTAGACTCTTTCACTGGTTAGGAAAGATGCCTCCAATATTGCTGAGAAGGCAAGGGAGTTCCTATGTACTCTCTATGCATACATTTTCTATTAACAACAACAAAAATTGTCTCTTTATGAAGGTGAGAACAGATCTTCTTCATAATGTTAAGTTCTTTACCTTTCAGTACTTGGTAGAGTGTATCATTCTACCTATTAGAAGTGTCTGAATAGAGAAACTCTGCTTGATACAATAATCAAGTCATGATGATAAGAAAGTGCACAAAATAACTGGTTTGTTTTTATAAGAACACATGAACAAATTAAATCTGAAATGTACCTACAAGTACACCTGAAATAAACCTGAAGTGAAACTACAGCATTTCCCTTGCTATCTGTTTCTGTAAATCACTAATCATCTACAACCTATACAAATTTCTACACTTATCACAACCAAGTGATACCTCCTTTTGCATAAAGTCTGAAGAATATTATTCTACTTTTACTTCTATCTAGTAGATGAATCTGTTGATCATAGAAACAGAGAAATATTTAGGTTGGAGAAGACCATTGTGCCCAACCATATTTATACAACATTTAACTTCACAGCAGTATAATATAATTTAGAAGCGTTTAAAAGAAAAACTCTGTGATACCTTAATTGTACATCCAATACAAATGTGGATCTTCTGTATTTGAAACAGACCAGCTGGATATCATGATCAGGAATGTCCTCACCACCTCCATCCATTCAAATGATGATACATACAGATAACCCATGGCTATCATCATCTATAAATAAACATTTCAGAGAAGGGAAAGAAGGGCAGAGAAGGGCTAGAGGCACAGCTGATAATGGGAGAGGAAATCTCTCTTCCCCCAGCTCCTCTCCAGCAGCTCCCAGTACAGGGGTGCTCCTTTCACCAAACACCTCCCCATATAATATACTTTTGGAAAGGGCACTTCCAGCAGCTCCACAGCTCACAGGTATCTGGGGAGAGGGAAACCTGTGTAATAAAGTTAGCTGGGCTGTTATTCCTGAGGAATGGTCTCCATGGGATGGCCCCATCAGTGCCAAACTAACACAACAGGGCAGAAATCAGTGTGTGGAAGGCAGCAACTTTGGGAACTTTTTCAAAGTTGCAATTGTGTAGGTTGCAATTTCCTTCTAGTCTCAGTTGGTAACTGTGGAAATACAACTTCCATAGGAATCCGGCTCACGGATCTGCCAAAAGTACATTCCTGGCCACAGGACTCTTCCAGGAGTCAAAATACTTAGCTGCCCCTCCAAATTCATTCAGTCAGAGTTATTCAAGCATGGCAGCAAGAGGAGCAACTTTCGTCCTCCTTGGTCTGGACAAAAAACTTTCCTTGACATCCAGAAAGCCTAAATTCAATATGATTTTGATGAAGGGAATTTCAGAAGGACTCACAAAAGCTCTTATGTAGTTTAAAACAAACTAAAAAAAAATCCGCATCAAAAGTAAAAATCCAGCATCCTCCAAATTTCTGAAATGTTCTTATAGCAGTTACAGAATGTTAGCACTGAGACAGTGGTGATTTCAGGGACAAATACTTAGGTATTAAAGCTCTGTATGGAGAAACAGCAGGGAAATGCAGGGATAACTATAACAGAATTGCAGGTCAAATTTCATTTGCAAACTACATTTCAGAATATTAATCTGAAACATCTACATCTGAAATATTGGTTGCATGTTTTTAGTGAACTTGGGCTTACCTCAGAAATGATTCCAATTCCTTCTCCTCTTCTCGCAGAACCCATTTTTAGAGGTCAGAGTTACAGACACACCAAAACGGTCCCGCCGAGATTTCGGTCTCGACTGCGACGAGCACTCGACAGAATCCCGATGTTGCCGCTACCCGCTGACGGTGGATTTCGAAGCTTTTGGGTGGGATTGGATTATCGCTCCTAAAAGATACAAAGCCAACTATTGCTCCGGAGAATGCGAATTTGTGTTTTTACAAAAGTACCCGCACACCCACCTGGTGCACCAGGCCAACCCCAGAGGCTCGGCAGGCCCTTGCTGCACGCCCACCAAGATGTCCCCCATCAATATGCTGTACTTCAACGGCAAAGAACAAATCATCTACGGCAAGATACCAGCCATGGTTGTAGATCGCTGCGGGTGCTCATGAGATCCTCGCTGGATCCACCGCTTCACACATCGTGGAAGCTACCAAAAAAAATAAATAAAAAGGAAAAAAAAAAAGAAAAAAAAAAAAAGGGAGAAAAATAGAAAAAGTTATACCCCCTCACCAGTCTTTCAAACTGTGAAGTTACGTACACAAGGCATTGCCGACCTCCTGTGTGCTACCAGCAGCAGTTACAGAACGTGAACTAAAGGACAATGTAATTACCTGATGGCTGCTTGTGAGCCAGCAAAAGAGAAAAGCTACAATCAAAATCACCGGATTTAATCCACGAAGTTCTTACATTATGAGGGAATCAATATTCAGTCATTTGGATGCAAATTTATATGCAGGTTTCAGTACAGATTGGTAATCAAAAGCAAGCTCCTTCTCACCTGAGGACAGAAGGAGCAGGCTTTTAGGTTCCTTTTTTTCACAGCTTCATTAATATCATATTTACAGGAACATATATACTGGTAACATATACGCCACTACACAATACCACCAGAATCATCCTTAAACACTTGAATATATAGTGCAGACTTGTGAAATATATCAGATGAAATTCCACATAAATGGACAAACCCTGAAATTAGGGATGGCATAGTGTATTTAGCGTGTTTCCATTCCTTTTTCTCACTAGTATGTTAGTAATCAATGGCAATGGTGCTACGTAAGCAGGCTGAATAAATAGAAAGATAGCTATATAAGTGAAAGAATTTAGGCTTAATAATGAATTTGCCCTATCCTCAGGTACACTATTCAACATTCTCAAGAAACAGATATTTTTTAAATGAAAAGGAATAGTTTTCTAGACGTAGAAAAACAGAAGGCAGCAGAGAAATCCAACATTCAAATTGCAATCCCACATTTTAACCTGCCTTTGCAACATTACCGTTTGCACTATGGTAAACCAATGCAAATAGTTGGTTGCTACAGATATTGTTTAAAAACCACTTTGATATAACTGACTTGTGTAATATGTATGCATCAATATTTTGTAAATAAATGTTTATTTTTTAATCACTGTTGGTATATGTTCATCACAAGAAAAGAATTACTTTAACCTGTACTTTAGTTTAATAAACAAACCCCAATATTCTCTTCATAATATAATTTTCTGGATTTTAACACAAATAATATGTAGGAACAATGCAACAAAGTAAACCATATGTTGAGAATTATTCTACCTTTTATATGTTTTTTACATTGGTATGAGCCATCTAGGATAAACGGTGGCTGTTGACATGTTTATAAGGTTCTTTGGGTTACTGTTTTTATGGTCGTTTTGATCCACAACTCAATTTCCATATTTTGAATGTTATATTCATAAATAATGATGATACCACAAAAGATTGCTATTAAATGCATTTTATTATATTTAAAAGTTTGCAGCAAAGTATTTTCTGTATTTGAGTAAACATAGTACATGGATTTCCACACAAATTCTGTACATTTTCCTTATAGTAAAAAATTGTTAATTGAAATTAAAAAGATCTATTTACTATAAAGTCCATTTTATTTCACATGTGAAATAGAACTGATAAACCAAGTGTTTGTTAAGACAACACAATCACTGTTAAAACATCTTCATGTTAGTATGATGCACGTTTTTGTTATATTCCAGAGATCAGTTTTGAATTTTCCTTTGTGTAAAACCACCCTAAAATTGCAAAACTGCTTGATTTTCTTTCCCTTCCTCTTTTATATATTTTCTGCCTCGGTGGTAAATATTTTGTATTGAGTTTTTTTACTTTTTTAAAAAATTTGTATGTAAGGACATTAAAACTTAAAGTTTGAGTGATGAGGTTTGAAATTTAAAAGCAAACAGATTTTCTGCAATTTCTTTTGAATGATTAGGAGTTCTGCTAAAGCTGTGTCCAGGCATCAAGCAGATGTTCAGCTTCTCCCGATGCAGTTCACCAGAGCAGGTCCCTGGGGCCCTTAAATACACTTTCAATTTAGTTTCCCACAAAACACCATCAGACTAAATGAAAAATCTAAAAGCTTTTGGAATACAGACTCTCGGTGAAGCCACAAGAATTAAAAGTACGACACAATTGCCCTCCTAAACAAAGTTCCAGAAATAAGGGAGAAATCCTCTGTTTATTGAAGTCAATGGCAAAACTTCCACTGGCTTTAACAGAGGCCAACCTTTTGCCCTCTGACTTTTAACTCGTGACATTCAGGCACCAAGCAGTGCCATCCTGCTCATGTGAACTATCAATAGCATCTCCTTGCATGAGGCTCTTAAACCATTCAGAGACTTCCAATTAACTTCCATATACCCTGTAGCTAAACATTCATTGCTTTAATTGGGCCAGTTCATATAGCAACAGCTGCACAGATGCAGCAGCGTGGATTTTGCAGTTGTAGGGAAAAAAACATATTCCCAGTCTGCACCAAAGTTCAGTTACAACACCTGCAGGATTGTTTTTACTCATGATAGGTAAATGAAAGTTAATGCAAATTCATTTACCCCCACACAAGTGACCTCATTGGCTGCCTGGTGGTAACTGTACCCTGCACAAAGGCAGTGCAAAAGTGATGGAATTTTTTATTCCTGGAATGAATGAAAGCAAAATTAAAGCAAGAAAATAAGTAGCACGAATTCCAAAAAGCATCTACTCCAACCAGCACCCCATCTTGACACTCAGACAAATTTTATTCCATGTAGATTTTATGCAGTATGCATCTTTTATATTTTGCCAAACTTGAAATGATCATAGAGCAATTATGGCTCCTGTGATTTAATACTGACCTTACAGATAAGTGGCTACTCAGGGAACATGCTGTGGCCTTTGATCTTGTTGATTTAGCTGCTGAATAATTCATTATTAATGTGTTTATTGACAATCAATTTAAGATGTCAGTGATTCCTTCTGTTCTTATTGCTACATCCTTTTATTTACAAGGCTCAGGTCTGAGAGACTTCAGCAGCATTTGTGAATACTTCGTACAGCTCTCAAACCTCACTGTTAAGCTGTGTATTCAGAATAATGAAAATATTAAATGAGGGATGATGTGTGACAAACAGCATCATTTCCTTGCCTGGCATCCTAAGAATCCCAACAGGAATGAACCAGGCAGAGTCCAGCTTTCCAAGGCAGTGTCCAAGTGCCCCAAGATGCACGTGCACACCTGCAACGGGGCAGTCCCTCATCTCTATACTGCCTCAGTTCTTCCTCTTGGCTCTACTGCCCAGCCCTTTCCCTCCCAACATGAGCCAGTCCTTTTCCAGTGCTGTTCGACCCCCATCTCCTATCCAGCTTCAGTTACACTGTAACTCGAGTAGCACTTCCCATCCCATCCCACCCCAGACTCTTGCCCTGCAGCCCCTTTTGCAGGGGGAAGAGCCCCCTGCAGTACTGCCCTCCTGTCTCTAAAGCAGATCCAGTGCATCCTGCTCCTGCTGGAAGCTGTGGTTTGGGGAGAAACCTTCCACTATGCTCAAGAGACGCTGTGGGGAGTTTAACAGCTGAACACAGAAGTCATCACCACTAAGCATAAATGCACTGCAATTTTTCACAGATGGACTGTTTTGCTAAATATGAGCAGATTTCAAAGGAAGAACTAAAGCCCAAATCCATTCATAGCTTTAGGTAGCTTTTCCTCAATTCTGTGGAGTCTAGGTTTGGGGTTTGTGGTTGTTCATTGGGTGTTTGGGGGTTTTTGAAGGCTTTTTTGGGTGGTTTCTTTTTTAATCAGACCTTGGATGCGAATGACCTATTTTGGCTAAACATCTGAAAAAATAAATCTGCTTGAGATTAGGTTTGGACAGCTCAGTCCAGGCAGATAGATTTTGTTAAAGCTGCAGTAAAACAAAGCAGGTTATTATAATCTGAAGCACTGGATGGACGAACTTAAAAACCAAAATATCCCACCTCAACTTATAAAGTTAGTACATTTCAATAAAAAAAATTAACTTAGGAAACAGTACATTATGGGAGGCACAAACTAGGAGCTTTACAAACAATGCTGTATCTGTGTAACTCAGCAAAATTGTCAAGAAGAACCTTAGGGATGTGTTTTAACTGACTCAAGTTAGCTCTGTGCTTCCACTTGACCCTCCTCCCGACAATGTTAACTGCAGCAAGTAGATAGCTATACATTGTTTTAACACCAGCAACGAAATCCCTAATGCAACTGCATCTGCTTTTCTGTCAAGTCTTCCCCTGCAAGAAGACTACAACTCTTGCTTGCAATGCAAGTGTAACATGTTTGAATCCATAAAAATAAAATGTTAACAAACTCTGGAAATACTAAAGCTCCAATTCTCCTATTTAGTTTATAAAAGCCCTGACAAAATCCAAAGGAAAAAGTTAGAGCTACAGGCCAATTTTTGAATTTGAATAGGCAAGAAGTACAGCTCTGTTCACTCTTGGCCACTTCTAAATAATCTCAAAAAAAAAAAAAAAAGTGACAGTGCTAACATCTGTTGTAGCAATCTTGCAAAACAAAAAAAAAAGGAAATGGAGAAGTGCAAATGTACAGCTCATTCAACAGTGAATGACTCCAATTAATTACTAGGTGTTTTGATAAATTAAACAGAATTCTTCTCTTTGATGGCTAGACAGTGAATTTGAAGGATGAAGAACTACTACAGTGACTATGAAACAAAAAAACTGCCTGTTTTTATTGCTCCAGAATATAGATGAGAACAAGTAATGAAGCCCTCTGTAGATGAAGTGTCAAGAACAGCAGCAAGCCTTGCAGCATTTTGGGTGTAAGTCTGGCTAATTCTCACCAGCCTTAGCCACTAAGGCTCTCTGAGGCTACAGGAAAAACTGTTCCTTTTCTCTACAAGTGGACATAACTCTCACACTATACATGCTTTCAAAACAGTGCTTTCAGAAAACACAAAATAGCTTAGTGTCCATGAGTCAGCTTGTGATCTTGAACTTGTTCTCTTGTGAACTTAGAGGTTCTCTGTGCTCTAAATCTAATTATGAATCAAAGTAATCAGTGGTTCTAAAAGCTGCTGCAATTTCTCCCCACAGAAATGCCTTTCACCTACAAGTCAATAACCAAGTTAGATTTCAAACCTGTAGCTTTTCCATTCTATTTATCATACTACCTCTGTACAAGAGAATCCCTCAAGAGCTGAAAGCAGTTACCTTGAATGAATCCCACCTGTGGAAAGGCAGAGGAACAAGTCCTGGCTCAGCAGTGCCTTTCCTGTTACTTCTGATGAGGCCTGTATGGCCTTGGGTGAGATCTTGTTAGCACCTCTGTTTAGGAAAGAATAAAAATGCTTGGTTTTGGCATTATGTTCTATGTTTCATCAGTAAAATTATCAGGAGCACTTAAAGGATATGATGGTAAGGGAGGAATACCTGGGAAAGCATTATGGAGGCATTACTTGGTAGACAGCTTCCACTAAATTTAAAAAAAAAGCAGTTTGGGAGACAGCTGCAACACAAACAGGACAATATGCTGAAATCATGTAAGGTGTAACAGTTATTGTACAGCAGGCATGTGCTAACAGTGGTCTGCTTCTATGCATTTCAAGGAGCTGAGTACAATACAAAAAGTGAAATTTAAAGCAGTTAGATAATTTAAGGGATGTAACCAAGGCAGCAAGAAAGATTTTATCTTCCCAAGTCCAGGATGATACTGAAGGCATTTGCTAAAGTTTTAGTTCTTCTATCTTAAGAATGCTTAACCTGGAAAGGTCTGCTCTTTGCCAAAATTAAAAGATGTTTTACAGCAAATCTAATTTAAGTATAATCTGCTGCATCATAATTTGAATATGTAGCTATTCAAAATATAATTACTCATAAGTTGGCTAATAGCTTGCAGTTAAGGTTCAAGATTCATGCACTCCTTCTGCAGAAATCCTTACTAGTTTTTTACCTAGAAGAAGGGCAATTACCTTCCCAAGCAAGCCATGGTATCAGGGAGTTTGAGCATTATTTCAGGGTACTTTGTGGCATCCAATTAGGCATTCTAAAGCATCATACACAACAGCATGAAGAGCAAAGATTTTCTTTATTCTTTAGCATCTGTGCATTTGAAGAGAAGGTTTATTCTGATTCCAAACAGCCATCTTCTCCCCTAGTAACATTCTCACCATCATTTCCCCCCGTTGTTATCCCTCAAACCCAGCGACGCTGACATCCGAAGCAGCAAACCAACACCTGGCTGTCACGCATTATGGCATCAGGTTGCAGCGCCAGGTGGTCGGAGGAGTGGGAGGCACGTCAAACACATGCCTTCAGGCTGAGCTCAGCTGCCTACTGTATGCTGCTGTCATGTGGGAAAGCTCAGCCTAGGTGCTGGTCCAAGGCAAAATGCCCATGGCTTTGCTGCTGTAGGTGACACCTACCACGATGTGCTGCTGGCTGGCCAGAGCTCTCTGCTCGCTTGTGTTGCTCACCCACCGTGGGGTGGGACAACAAATCTCACAGGATTCCAGTCGTGATCACTGCGTGCCCAGAGGTACCAAAGAACATGGGTTATGCTTACAAACAACAGCATAACTCAATTATGATGAAGTTTTTTCCTTCTAGAAAGGAATATTCTAAGAGCACCCTAAAACTGGGCTTTTCCCCAAGGCAGAAGTGTTCCCCTCATCATATCATGACAGGCAGCTGCAGCATCAGAATTTTATACTCTGACCTGCAGTCAGATCTCACAGACCTGAGTCCTCACAACACCATGTATCAAGTCACCAACACACTTGATAAATCAAACTAATAACATTTATTTAACCTGGTTTTTGCTACCGTCCCATTTACAATCACACCATTTTCCTAAGGAGATAGAAAAGGCAGCTACTCAAAATATTATCTTTTGAGGTCACTGTGCTATCTCTGAAATAGTCTCAGCATACTTGTCTTGCTCGTCTTACCTTTTTCTTTTAATAGCTTGTGACTTATTTATTATTTTGTACTGCTGTATTTTCAGTTCTCCAATACCTTACCAAACCTGGGAAAACTACTAAAGCACAGAATTCTCCTCTGCTTTCTAGGAGCATCTTACTCGTCTTGTTCCCAAACAACTGTCTCAACTTTCTTTTCAACCAACACAGATCTAGACATAAGTTCTAGTTATCACAAAATTATAAGCCCAAACCTGACTATCACCTAAGGGATTAATTTACTGATTTATATTTAAAAATTGAAGTCTTAGGAACATTTTTAAAAACTAGAAAAGGTATTTTTTCAAAAAAGCACTTTTCCATCTTAACCATCATTTTTAACAGGATATTGCTCTGGAAATGGGTCCTACACCAAGTGGTGCCTTCTACCACAACTTTCTTTTCATCACAGTGATACCCCTAATGCCTTGCTTTTATCAATGTACTTGTGTGAAGACTACTGGCCTTAACAAAATGCTTCAGGAATCTGTAGCTGTCCTCGACTGCCCACTTCTTTATACCCACGGCACTTGTACAAGACCTCATCTGAACAGAGTTGTAGTAATTGCTACTACCACATGAACACAAATGACAATCCTCATGGATAAAAAAAATCACATCTATAGAAGGCACAGTGCAATTCTCAGCACCCATTGTTTGGGTTGGACATGGCTAAACTTCAGGTCTTCAGTTGAAAAACAACTGAAAATTGGTTCCACACATTTCTCTTTACTGTGATTAAGAAGGAGCTTAGTTACAACAAAATGCAATTACTCAGTTTTGGCCACGCAGCCTTCCTGAGGCTTTTCCAGATCCGCTCCCACGGACCCTAATTCTGGTTTGGAAGCCAATTGTTCCTTGGCAGCGTTGCCATGGATCTCACTCATTTAGCAACACATTCTCCACCAGCTTACAGCAAACACCAACGTCTGCAGCTCACCCACAGCTTGCTTATACCGCAATTTGGAAGTCATCCATATTAGATCCTGCCCATGATTCCCTTCCACAGGGAGGGTGGAATGCTGTGCCACATGAGACTGAGTTCTTGTAGCTGTACCTGACACTGCATTTTCACAACAAAAAGTGCCAAAACACAAAGTCATACATCGAGACAAACATGCAGGAGGAATTAGGATTTTCCAGGCATTTGCAGAGCCACTGGGATCAAACTGACATCCCCACCAAGGGAGACATCATGGGTATCTATTATGGAACATCTAACCAGGGAATTAGGAAGCCTCCTTTAAAGAACTAGATGAAACTTCACAATTCCAGGTTAACATGGGGACTTTAATCACCCCCAGCACCTGCAGGAAAGGCAATGCAGCAGGGCACCAGCAAGCCTAGAGATTTCTGGAGGATGGTTGGGACAAGAGACATTTCACTGGCACAGCTACTCATGCCTCGGTAAGAAGAGATGACTCAGGGTAACTGTTCTGTCCCAACCCAAGCCATTCTGTGATTCTGTGACTGACACAGCAGGGGCAAAGGAAATGAGGGAGGCAGAATAACAGAAGAGCAGCTTTGCAAAAATAAGATTCTGTGGCATCAACATGGAAAACAGAATCAGGCATCTTGAATTGCTAATATTTTTGATTATTGCTACCATGATGACAGAAAAGTGTTTACTGGATCTGAAAAGCCCCTCTTCCACTGGTTCTCCTACTGAACTGAAGCATCTCATTTTAAGCTTGTATTCCATAGAGAAATACATTTCTGCTTGCTTTTCTCTTTGTTTAGGTTTTTTTAAAGTATGGGGAAGCCATCTACATTCTGTATTTCTTTTCTTCTGGATGAATGGACTCTCAAGCTATGGGAGAACTCTCCTGAGTACTACTACTACTCTCTACTAAAGTACTACTACCTAATGTGGATAAATAATTAGGTAGTACTTGGGGTGATGGGAGAATGGCACAGCCTCATTCACCAGGGTGGAGGAGGAATTTTATTTTCATGCTTTGTTCCAATTAATTTTGAATTATTCTCTCACCATTCTTCAGTGGTGGAGATTATGAGAGTCCCAACAAGCACCCCAACTCTGTGAGCTGTGTGGACTCCAGACAATAAAGAAGGTTATGTAATTTTTTGGTAAAAATAATTACATTCTTTAATGAATTTTTTAAAAATATTGAACCTTTTCCGATAATGCTTGATCAGCATGAATAATTGGAAGAATTATTGGCATTATTACTAAAACAAGTCACAGAAAAATTCTTTTTTCCCCCTCTGCCCAGATGGTCATATTTAACCAAACAGGGAAATAATGAATTGGACTCAATAAGAAAATCCTGGACTGGAATCTGAATTTCATGACCATTATTTTACAAGTGAGACAAAAGTCTTAAATACCAGGTTTCAGTTGTGCTAAAATACTCAAGCAATCTTTATTCTATATATGTGGAAAGAATGTAAGAGAATATTGCCATTGTGATGGTTTGCTTTAACTACAGAGATTATTACAAATAGATGTATTTTATCCCAGGAATTTTTTGGGAATACCAGGAAACTCACATGAGCAAACAGATGGAAACTCACAAACATTGATTTGGACTGCTATTCAGAAACCAGGAGCCTAGATTTCTGGTTGGATTTTTTGTGTATGTCTTAGCCCCTTTTCCTTTGGCAATACCTGTTAACAACTAAGAAGTTCCACTCTCACAGTTAGGAAGACAGTGGAATTTGGCTGCTCAGAGGCAAATTTTTAGTTGGACATTTGGAATGCTTTTTTATATCTCACATATTTGTGTTTAAAGGACAATCTGACCGTGAATAAACCTTTAGGTGAGAAAGTGGCTTTAACACACAGCTTTGACTTCAGCATTATTCCATAGTTTCATTACTACTTGAGAGTTCAACAGAGCAGGCTATAATTTATAGTAAATTACACTTAAGACTACAAAATTCTGACAGTTTTACTCCTGTGTTGTTCAATGCACGAAGTGACCCTATCATGAGGCTGTTGACCTGGCACCCTTGGGAAGTACAGCAAATTTTTCTCAGCTAATGCATGGCCTCACTCAGCAGGACAGGGCAGGCTTGCTCTAAAAAAGGGCAGCACAACAACCCCATGTTCCTGTTACCCAAACTAATGCTACACAAATGAAGAAATGAGAAAGACACATCAACTGAAATAAATATTGAAAGAAAATTCTACTATGTATTTGTCCCTTACAACTAACATTTGCACCAAAACTGTCCATCATACAGCGGAATGATTACTCCTTAATCAAAACCATCATTAGCTGTGTATTTCAAAAATCTATTTTTCATATCATTGTGAGCAAGAACTCTGACTGCCACAGACTGGGATACACATGCACTCTCACAAAGGGACACCCTGTTGTCTCCTATGCCACTGCTCAAAAACCCCAGACTGTTGCCAGATGCTAAAAGCAGATTTCATGGCTTGTAGTAAACATAGTAGAGCCACATGAAGTACCGTACAAAGAAACAGAAACATAATTAAAAAAAAAAAAAAGCACAGATGATTTAACAATATTAATTCATTTATGAGTAGTTAATCTAATAATTTCCCCATTGAAAACAAAAAATATTAGATAGATTTTGATTAATGTAGACAACATTTTTAAATTGCTTAACCAGAAAATCCATCCTCCCTAAATGTGTATTGCAAATACAAATACGCACCATCAATCAGAAGATGGAACTAACAAAAACAACATTAATGAAAAATCGAAGCGTAAAAGAGCTTCTGTATCCAGCTGAAGACTTCACAATGAAATTAGGACAATCCTACACTAATGGTATAGTCACTGAAAGATTTTTCCATTCTTCTTTTCAGGAAATCCAGCATGAAATGCTGAGATCTGGAAATGTACTTCTGGCTACGATAGCTGTTCTTAATCCCATCAGTAGAGTTAAGAAATTTGAAGCAGCCAACCTTTGTGTTACCCTAATTCACACTTCAATTCCCAGTTACCTCCTAAACTAAAACTATGCAAAAGTCTACCTTCAAGACTAAATTATAAAAACATTTAAAACTACCATGACCACAGAATGGCGAAAGATGGGTTAGAAGCTAATCCATGCTCCAGACTTGTTCTTTTGAGGTGACTGTGACACTGGGGGGACACAAACAGCCTCATCTTTCTGAAATTTCAGGTAATACACCCAATGTTTCTCTGAGCAACGTGATGAACTGACTGCACACCTCATTGCTCACCCCCACTGAACTGTGGGGGGAAAAGGCAGAGAAAACTGGGAGGGAAGTTGAGCCTATGAAGAAGGGAGGGTAGAGGAAAGGTGTTTTTTGGGATTTGTTTCCATTTCTCATTACCCTATTCTGATTTGATTGGTGATAAATTTGGCTCATTTCCTCAAGTCCTGTCTCTTTTGCCCATGACTCTAATAGGTGAGTGAGATCTCCCTGCCCTTATGCCAACCCATGAGCCTCTTTTTATATTTTCTCTCCCCTGTTCAGATGGAGGGATAGAGCAAATTTGGTTGGCACCCAGCATCTAGCCAGGGTAAATCCACCACAGGTATGCAACACACTCAGATTATTGAAAAATCTAGAGATATAAATATTAAATAATTTCTCCAACTCCTAATATGTACTATTTAGAGCATATATTAGATTTGGGAGCTTTGACTAGCTCTATACTCCTGGATCAAATTAGGCTCCTTGCTGAATGTGCATACTCCTGTAGCAGAAGGATCTGACACCACCAAATGCCTTTGAGAAAAAAAAAAAATTTCCTACTGAATGAGAAGTTTAGAATATTTTAAGCCTTTCAGTGAGGATACACTAGTAATGGAAATACAGTTTGCTTTTGAAAGTACTATTCCAGGAGATGAACTGACTTCAAAAGCAGTAGGAAACTGAAACACTCTAAACCATTTTTTCCTCCTCCCTCCACCATCATTATAGTTTACCACAGTTAAACTATTCTGTAGAGCCAGTGCACAATGGGGACCCCAGCTGTGGAAGTCCAAGGTCTAAACAAGCAACCTGAAATAAATCATGGCAGGGACAAGCCGAGTACTGTATCTTGAAGTGATACATCCACTCTGAGCATAACACTGCAAAGGTTTCCCTGGGATTTGCTGTTTCTGAACACTCCTCTGTGATTTGGATAAAAAGCTGCCAGGGTGGTTCCTTGGAGACTTCACATCACCTCACAAGAATGCTGTTGACACCTAATCTCACAGCACAGAGCACCAGACATTTTCCAATCTGTCCGTTTCTCTGAAGCTCTTTGTCACCAGGTGATTACCACCCTACATTCAACTGGAAATTCAATTTTCATCCCTAGAGCTAAAAACCCATCAGGTGATAAAAAACCAACTCATTGCTTCAAGAACACCACTGCAGGTGACTTCCCAATAGCAGAGAATTAGTGCTACTCATCAAGAAGACAAACTAACACTTCTTCAGTATAAAACATTACCAGCGAGCCATTCCAGAATAACCTCTGCACGTGGACATTTGTTTTTAGTACAAAGTGTATGTTAATTCTGGAAGAATTACTCCTTTGAAATGTAACATACAGAAGAAAGGTAAGAATATCTAGCAAATATGAATCATTCCTTGATGGGACAAGGATGGATAACACACCATCATCCACCATGACCTACCCTAAGAGCAGTCTGGCATGTTTTTGGACAGTTGCCAGCTTCTTAGCCTTCTTCCAGGGCCTTCATGCAGTGTTTGGTAGTTCTTGCCTTTCCACAAAGACACACAATTTGTCTTATGTTGAGCACTGATAGGCACTCAACAGTGATCTGTTGCTTTTAGCTTTTCTTCATATAATACCTACTGAAATTATTTGAATATGGTTAACTTGGAAAAAATTTGCATGGATTTGTCACTACACTCTGCGCATAATGGAAAAGTGACAGTAAAAAAACCAAACCAAACCACATCAGTTTTTAAATCACCAGCAGAAAGAAGCAACTTCCCAAAATAAAATTACTTGAAAGAGAATGCAATTCTGCTATGTAAGTACAAAACTTTAGTAAACACAATTTTCCCTCATCCTTCCAAAAGTTTGTTGAAAAACATGTAGAGAGGTAAGAGGCAGAAACTTGAAAGATTCTTCAAAGATCCCTGTGTCCTTCTGAATCCTATTCCTGTAATGAGAAGCCCTCCTCGTGAAAGGAGACACCTGCTTTTCCACGGTGCACAGTTCCCCTATGGGCCATGAATAATCTGATACATTTCAACAGTGGTTTTCATCCTCCTGAATCCAGTGGTAATCCTATTTAAAATACAGAACGGATTTTCCGAGGTAATAAATTATCTGTTATTAACATAAGATTTTTTTACAAGTTTGGCTTTACAAAATTAAGTACAGCTTTTTAAATAGCTGGATAATTGGTTGGTTGTATTTTAACATCCTGCTTTCTCAGATGGACATTCTACTATTCAAGCAGAAACACAACTCAGACAAGGCAAGATATTATCCTGCACTCTAAAGATGATGTTTATATTTCATTTGTTCACATTGTTACATGTTGAACCAAACATTCAGAAACAGCTAAGAAACTAAAAACATGGGTGGAAAGCTGAACTACGTTATATATCTAGCACTTGAAAAGTCATCCATTTCTCAGGTCCAAAAATCCAAGGCTAGAAGAAATATTTAAGAACCTCTCTTAGATGTTTAAACCAAGTGCTTCTGTTCAAGTTTGCTTATGTAAGATATACTGAACTTAAAACTGTAATCCTCAGTTAGCTAGTGATGTTTTTGCTTTCTTGCTTTTCTTCTAGCTTCAGGAATATTACCATCTCTGCTATGCAGGTTTCTATAAGGCTCAATCATAAAAATAGATGCTCTGAAGATAAGGAAGTAAAAAAAAACAAAAACCCAAGTCAACATGATGATCTCATCCAAACTGAACCTTTAGTACGAACCCAACAAAGCCAAGAAATGCAGTTTGAAAACAAATTATTGCTGATTTTATAATTAGCTTCAGTCTAGCAACTGTCCCTATCTGTCCTGTATAGGGGCAGCACCTCTGCTGCAAGTTAATGGAGCATCTTCACCAGAGTCCCAGTGCCATAAGAGCAATACCAGAATACAATCACGAGCTGCTATTACACTGCCCTGGTGAGTGACCCACTCCCAAATTCCACTTGGCACATGGAAGAGCAGCAGAAGCTACAAATTTAGGTGTAAGGCCTTTTATAGCTGTAGCTCAGAGTTTTAAACAGGTTTAAAAAAATTACCCAAAAACTCATTCAGAAACTCAGAGGTCTTTAGAGGGGTTTCCCCAAACACACATTATCTACAAAAAAAAAAAGTTCCAGTTTTGCAAAGCTTTTTGCAAAGTCTGTTTGATGAGTTTATTTTAGTATTATTTTACATGGCTATGTTAATTTCAACCTCACTGAATGCATAATGAAAACCACTCAATATCATTGCCTTTCAGCTGTAGTTCTAGCTGAAATATTAAGCTATCATATAACAGTGGCAGCTCTCCAGGCAGGGGAAAAGAGTGTTTTGCACCTGTTTACATATGTATTTAGGCATTATTTATCATTACCTTGCCTCTACATCTGATTAAATACATTTATGCAAGACTCACTTTCCTTTATGCCTGTTTCAATACCCTCTTACAGTCTTAGGTCTTCACTTTGTCCATGACAGGGAACCCCCAAAACCCTTGCGATTTTGCTTTCCTGCATCAGCCTGGTGGGTTGATCCTGGCTGGATGCCAGGTGCCCACCAAATCTGCTCTATCACTCCCCTCCTCATCTGGACAGAGAAGACAAAACGTAATACAAAATATAATTAAAGGTTCATTGTCTGAAAGGCAGGAAGAGATCACTACCCCATTGTCATTGCAGGCAAAACAGATAGGACTTGAGGAAATGAGTTGAATTTATCACCAACCAAATCAGAGTAGGACACTGCGGCACCCCCACTACCAAGACCATGCAAACCCAATCTTCTGTGATCCAAAGAACCCCTAATATGTGTTCATTTAACATTTCCTTGAAGGTCTTTGAAGCCACTCATCTGCTGACCTACACCAAACATACATAAGCAAACTTCTCTCAGCTGCCCCTTCCAAGAGAAACCTCATCCCTCAGGATTGTCTGCTGCTTCTGATCTTACTCCTCAGTGTCACTAACTCACACAGGCATCGTTCCAAGTACAGGCATAAAAGCAAAGGATGGTTTTACTTCTACTAACACTGACCAATCCCTCTTCTCATTTTTAGTATCACAATTGGTCTAGAAGTTTGAATTAGGCTTGAGCTGTTATACAACTCGGGAATTGAAATCTAAAGTACAAATCAAACATGGTGACAAAATTTAGTTACTTTAGAGCCATGATATGATGTAAGGAGCTACTGGGAAAATTTAAAACTGATAAGAGTTCCTTTGCTAAGCTTTGTCCAAAATATTGACATCATTGCTAAAACAAAAGCAAACAAACAAACAAAACAAAAAAAAAAAGATGGGAGGTTATTTGAGGAGCAAATTGGACAACATGGAAAATGTAGGAATTTCACAACCCCAAGATTCTGATTAATTCCAGTCAGCATTTACCAACTATGATCAATCTATTTTCCCTTAATTTTTCAGAATATCTCCTGTTCTTATGGAAAGTGCTAAGAAAAAGTCTAAATTATTTATAGAGGAATAGGTCTTGAAAATGTTTTGTTTACAATGATCTGTATGAACTGCACATTTGCTAGATGCCTGCAATTAGATTTTCTTGGCATGAATACTCCTTTCGGTGTGACTGTACCTTGTTTGCCCTCCCCATTGCTTTAAAAGGGGAGCAGAGCTTTAACTGCACTTCAGGAGGGTTGGCTGATTTTTTTTTTCTTAAACAAGACAGGTTGGCTGATTTTTTTTTTCTTAAACAAGACAGACTTTTTTTAGACTTCAGAATTTTTAACCTATCTTTCTTCACCTAATTGGGATGATGGGGCAGGGTGGTGACAGAGGTAGGTGTTCATTGCAAATATACACAAATTTACTTCTAAGGTATATACATATTGCAGCATAAATGAAATTTATTCCCCACAGACTCACATCTATGGGATTCAAAGGCATTTTACACTGAGCTTCAGACAAAACAGTGCAATTTGAAGACTGAAGAGAGCAGACTACAAATCCTTTCTACAGTTCTGCATCAACAGGTAAAAATTTCATGCATAAATCTGATTCTAAACAGCAACACCCAAAAAAACTCCAAGGAACTGCTGAAGGGAAGCAGCATGGACTGTCTGAGCCCCCGAGGAACAGGACTTTAACACGTTCCTTGTTATTTGATAGCTAGTCTTAATATAGTTAGAAGAGTCTGAAACAGATGAAGGCTGACTTTATCAGGACAGGATTGATAAAACTTATTACTTTTATGGAGTAGGCAAAAGACATGGAGGGTATGAAAAAGTTCTAGGAAAAAAAAGAAAATTCATTTTTGTCTACATTGAAACACAAAAATCTTTCCACACAGCAAGCACAAAATTTAGCCTGGTTCAGAATAAAACAGGGGCTTTGAGAGGGCGGGGAAAAAAGATAAATAATTTGGTTACATTGAAAGCCTAAAACTATCTTTGACAGAAACTTGAGAACATACCTAAATCTTATCACAACATAGGATACGAAATGTTTTCCACAAGATCCTTTCCATAATATCTCTTCCATTTGAGGCAATAGCCATATAGAAGACTCCACTGATTTAAAATTCCCAGTAGTGGGTAGGTGGTTTCTCAGTCCAGTGACAAAACAGACTCAGAGGCTGGCAGACTCTGATGGAGCTGTGGCTTTCCAGAGAGCTGCCATCAGGAGCATCTAGAAAGGACATGGACAGCAGGGACTCTGTCCTGTACCTACACTGAGCAGAGGGTGAGGAAACCACCAAACCAGGCTGAATGGAAGAAGAGAAGCTGTTCAGTGAACATCTCCTTTAGATGCTCTATGCAACAGAGCCAAAAGAGTATGCAGTGCTAAAAAGGGATTGTGTCCTAGGAAGGCAAGAACAAGACCATTAAGGCAGCCCATAATATTCCTTCCAGTAAATGAGCTTTTTGAACAAGTCACTTAGCCAGCTCATCATCTTCACAGACAGTCAAAAGGAAAAACACCCACCCAACCCCTAAACCTGAGAGCACTCAACAGTGGGAAAAGTTAACAGGAACACCTCCACATCGGCCATTCTCTTTAGGTGATTTTCTGAGCCCAGCAGCTCTGCCAAGGCAAACAGTGAAGATGGTACAACCTAACATAGTTACAGGTGTCTGTTTTTGCTCCTGGCCACACACAAGCCACATGGCTGTAGCCTACACCCCTTCCCAGGCCATGTGCTTTAGCTGAGGTCCCAGCTTGACTCCAGGCTGGCCAAGGTGGGGGAAAACCTCCCCAGTCTGTGTTCTGCCGGGCACTGCTCAGCACAAGAGCCAGAAGAGCCACACGGGAGAGAGGGAGGTTGCTGCTCCCACTTCTGCCAGTGAAGGCTTTGGCCCGTGGCCGCTGCTTGCCCTCAGTGGAAAGTTAAAACTCCAGAGTGGGAAGAAACAGGAAGGTTTTGCATTAGGCTGTTATTTGCCATGCCAGCAACAGCCAAAACAGATTAGTCGGTGTCCAAATTCACGAGCATGTCCTCCAGAGCCAGCTTCCCAGTTGTTCACCATTTATCTACTCCTCATCTCCTCCTAAGAGAGTGTTAACTGTTTCAAACCTTTAGTAAGTCACCCTCAGATTATTCATCTCAATTTCAGTTAAAGTGAGTATTACTGGCATGGCTGGTTTCCCCAAGAGCACAACAAAATTTTTGTGTAAAAATCCACCTGTCTCCACAACCAAGTTAACGAAATACTTGTAAAGAAATGGAATTTAGAGCAGTCATTAAAGACAACATCCCATAATGATGATGAATTTTTGGAGAAGCTACAGATACTGCTACAGTTTCACTCTAATGAATTGCAATAATAATCTATTATTCTGGGTAGACTACATAATCTCCTAAGTATGAGGAGGCTGGGGCTCTGAGAAAATTCACTTCAATGCTTCTTCTGAAATTTCTCAAATATGTTTCCTGCAATGACTAGGATACTGGTACTGAAAACTATTTTTAAAAAAACCAACAAAAAAACCCCCCCAAAACCCTTAATGCAAATTCACTTATTTTTTAACACATTTTGGAATATTTAATTATCAGACTGTGTCTTTAATTAAATACAGCCACAGAAGGAAATTTGAGTTTAGAGTACTAAAGATACAGGTTGAGAAAGAAGAAAATTATATCAATAAAGAAAAAAAAAATAGAGAAGAAATAGGTAGGAGACTGGGTGAAATAGGAACAACCCTATTTCTTTCAACCTTGGATATGAAAGCTTTTAGTGAGTGCTATAAAACTGAATTTAGAGTGCAACAAAAAGGAATTTCTAATTAAAGTTAATTAGGCCAGAGAATGCTATGGGGAACAAAGCTGTAGATGGAGAGTTTAAAAAGAACATGCAGACAGTTGTGGGTAACAAAAGGAAAGAGCAAAAGAAAGTGAAAAAGTAATGGATGAGTAGGAGAAAAAAGAGCACATTCCTCCTCTACAGAGGGAGAGGATGCAAGAAGCAGGAACATCCAACAGGAAGCAAACTAGAGAATTTACTGGAGAAAAATAAAGTGTGATAGCTTTGAGGGGCAAAGCACAAACAGCAGAGACTATTTGCTGAACGAATATCAGGATTAAAAATAATTCAAAATACAGAATGATTTATTAAATTGGGTTTTTGATATTAATTTATGAAAAATTAATTTGGATACTTCAATTAATGGAAAACAGTTGCACATGTCATGCAAGGAAAAAAATACAAAACATAAGAGATAGAAAGATCACAGATGCACAAAATTATGGTTTATGCACCTCTGCAATATCCTGCTGTGAGTCAACTTTCATCTAAATAAAGCCTTTGCCACCTTATTCTAACATGAATAAAATAAAAACATGATTCAATAAATTAAATGTTCCCCAGGTATCAAAATACATGGATTTCTTTTTCTGCATGAATATTTCCAGCAATTTGTGTCTCATATTGGCAACAGAACCTAGTACAAAACATAACAGGATACGCCAAAAGCTGATTTGCCAAAGCTTTTACAAATAAAATAACATGAACAGTTTAGGATGCTTAGAAGATGGGAAGACATGTGAGTGTAGATGTGAAGAGCAAGTACAGAGCTCTTGTGCCTGTCAGGAGACCATCAGTGTGAAGAAAGCTATTTATACTTATCTACACAAACTAACTAAAAATAACAAATTTCCTTATGAAATATATTTACAAACTAAATGTATTTTTAAAGTGTGTTGGTAATAGCAACTAGAAAGCATCATAAGATAAATGCTTCAGAGCACAGCTGTACTTTATGCAAATATTTACTATCACACATTGCAATTAGAAAAGCACATTGGTTACAGTAATAAAACTATACAAATAGCTTATTTGCATTCTAAATGGCAATGTGTTTTTAAATCAGAATATGTCTGAATAGAGTACAGGCAAGAGAACTAAATTTCTTACTCTAAGTTAAAATCCATTAAAGCCACCCTGAGTGGGATTACATAGGTACAGCTCATAAGAACATCTGGCTGTGTAGTTGGTGCACGCTCCTTTCTAAGCAACAAGCAGCAGAGCACATTGAGCTAAATCTAGTGTCAAATATTTAAATTTATTTCAGCTTTTATCGCAGATCAGAGAGAAAGATATGTTTGTGATAGTGCAGTTTTTCACTAAAACACTATGGATGACCTTGCAAGGACATTTTAAGCTTCAGGCTTTCAAACTATCTGTATTGTATTAGACACATATTTAAAATTTTTTTTATACAAAGAAGAGTTTTTTCAGTTTCTTTATTGGCTGTTTTTACTTATTTAACCTTCCTGAGCAGCACCAGAAAATGGCTGATGCAGGGTCAGTGCAGATCTCCAAGCATCCTGACTCAGAAAGCAACAAAAAGAATCCCCTCAGGAGCTCAGACAGTGCATCACATTCACTTGTGAAAAAAATCAATGTATGAGCCTACACACCTGAGACTAGAAATACATTTCTTGTGCTACCAGAAAAGTCACCTGCAAAACCTTCACCTTGCCCTGCAGCATGGTGAGTAGCTCACCTTCAGGCATGTCCCTTAATTAGTGAGAACCTTACAGCACAGATCAACATTGCTCTTTTGTTTCTATCTGCCAATGTTCCAGGAGAGAAATACCTGCTATAAACAACCTTTTAGGCTGTTAGACCACACTAAGTGACCTCTTGAAAGAAGAGTTCAGCACACTCAGGCTAGCATCTGTACAAAGATTTCATATGTAGTACAGTTAAGCTTAGTATGAGACACCCCAAGAGTGAAATCAGTGTTAAACTAAACAGAAAGATGTTTACCCTATTTGCATTGCACATATCTGAGATGCAAATCCCATCTTCAGAGAAGACTGTATTTGAAGTCTCTATATATTTGGCACATATAGATATTCCCCACTATCTTGTTAAACACTGAGTGCTAACTACATATTTTTTCTGCTTATAAGCAACGCTTATATTTACACGAGTCTACTTACAATTAGGATGCAATACCTTAATGAAAATTATAGTGCCTTTATAATAAAAAGCTTTTCTTGTATAAAAAGGGGTAGAAGAAGAGTGACTTTTAGAACATGAGTTTTTAGTTGCAGCTCTTAAGGTTACAACAGAATGCCTAAGCAGGAGGAATGTTATATCTACATATATGTATATACTTCAATTGAGGAAAAAGTCACATTAGCCTTTTTATATAGCTCATACTCTTCCTATTTTGTAATCAACCCTTTAGAAAGGCTTCCTATACTTTTAGTTTGATCTTTTACCTTTTTTATCTTAAAAAACTCTGGGAAGAAGTTCAATGAGGAATGAGAACAGTTGTTGATGTTCTCTCATTCCAAGTCTGTTGCACACAGTTCACACTCATTCAGGGCTCAGATTAACCCAGTTCATTTTAAACAGGAGATAATTAAAAAAACAAAATTAGGCATAATAAATTACATTTCATCCAAAAGGCTCTTAAAATGCTTTATAGACTCTACACACAGATCACTCCATCAGTCACTGAAAGCAAGTACCTCTGGGATGAAATGCAACAACTGTTCCACGGGGCACGGCAGAGGAGAGGAAGTGAGGAATACCAGCACATCGAATTGCAATTGCAGGGGGAATTTAGGTAGGAAGAATGTAATTACCCCGTTTGGAGCCTGGCCAGACCACGGGGGTTAACATCTTATAAAGAGCCCTCTGAGAATTTTAACAACCCCTAGTGCTCAGGACCTTTAATTTATATTAGCCCTCAGGAGCAAGGCTAACTGCTCTGCTCAACTGGGTTTGTGCGCTGCAGGAAACGGGGAAAATCAACTTCTAGCTGTTCTCTGCTTCCACCCCACTACTAAGCAGATTAATACTACTTAGGCTGCAAGTTTTCATGAAAATGCAGCAGAAGGCAATGGGAATGAAAAGTGCATAGAATCAGAGCTGTTCTTAATTGATCTTTTTAAAGCCATAGAGGATAAAAAATGTTTCCTACTCCAAAACATCCTAACTCCTCATACACAAAGCACTCAAGATTATCTCAGATGGTATAACAATAAATAAACATTATAAAGATATATAGGTTAGGAATACAACATCAGATACACCTATTCCCTCTCAAAAATCAGCCTCTGAGAAAGAGCATGAAAATAAAGTATGTGTACAGATCAGTTAGTTTCTTAAGTGAAGGGAGCAGTTGTCATCAATTATTCTAATATATCTGATGCATGTACATTTTTATTTTTAAGTGAAAGAAAAGGCAACAATGAAAATAAGAAAAATGAGTAGATAAAAGAAATACAAGCATGCAACTCAACTTACTTTTTTGCCACTGTTACCTTAAAGCAATTAAAAAAAAACAAAGTAGACTTTGGAGTAGACTCCAAGCTTCTTTCCTCTAAAATAAAATATCAAGCGAGGCTGTAATGGATCATGGCTTTTCACTCCCATTGAACAAAAAAGCATTCGGAGCAAATTCCAAGAGACTGACAAATACTCTTTGAAATAGTTTACCTTATGCATCCATACCCCACAGAAGTGTCTTAATTTTCAACTAGATTACACACAATTCAGAGTAATTTAACTTATTTATTGTAGTCTAATGTAATGTAGTGCAGATTTTTTTACTTGTTTTTAAACTTCTGAATGCCCCCAGGGTTGTATTTCCTTTGCCTTTAGCTGATTTATTTTGTTCACTTCAGACATGCCTAATAATAAAAGTATCATGGTATTCTACATTATTTTCTCTTAAAGCCCCTTATTTGTTTTATCTTATAATGAGAAACTGCAAGAAGAAACAAGAAGCTTCTCCAAATCAGGCAAAGCAGAACCCTTTGGCTTGTAAATATTCCTTGGGCACAGCAGAGATGCTGTATATCACATGGACAACACTATTGCTGCAGGAGCTTTGTGATTTATGCTAATTAGAAAAGCCACCTTGACGAACAGAAAACAAAGGGCAGAACAGTTCAGTGCTGATGCAGATTTCCAACATTAGGTTTAAGTTTCACAGGAAATACCGAAGACCAGTGGTTACAGGAATCTCACAATGCTGGTACATATCTGGGAGTCCTCGCTGGAGAAACGTCAGTCAGAGGCACAAATCATCAGTGATTTGTATCATGCAGTCTTATCCCAGACTCATCAGCTCTGTGTGCTCAGGGAAGAGTGGACAGCCCCTGCTTTTTTAAAAGGATTCACAGACCAGGACTTTTAACTACAGAAAGGCCTTTGAAAAAGCACATCCTTCAGTCTTTTATGTAAGCCCATCATGCAAGACTGCTCTATATCCCTGCAGCTGTAAGGGAGAACTTGCCTTGCTACAGGTGTTTATGTTCAAACAGGTCTCAGCACTGGATTGGTGTGCTCCTCTTCTCCTCCCCAAACAGCTCTGGTGTATTTCTCAAGGGTTATTTAGGAGCATAATATTTTTCATTGAGTCTCAAGACTACATGATCTTTTTTGCGTCCCTAAGAACTAGATTTTGAAAAGCATTTAGGCACATGAAACTTTTCACATGTGCTCATCCCTGACTTCTGAGCATTTAGAAAAACTCCAGTGCTGGTTTAGAATCTGTTTCCCCTTCTTATGTTCAAAGATGACCAACCCCAAAAGCGCAAGCTTTGAAAGTCCATAAAAGGCAGAAATTTGTAACTCAAGAACTCAAAATGTGTTACAGAGCACAGATCTGCTCCGAGATCATTCCATGGACATAGAAACTGATATGAATAGGTAGGTTACTTTTACAGATGATATGTGTAACTTGACCATGTAAAGAATTGGTCTAAGATAAAAACTAATTCCTTTTCCATATCTACAGTGTAGAGATCATGTCAGCTTGTTGGCAAATAAGAGCAAAAAGACATGGATTTATCCCTTTGTAACAATCACACCGTGCCAATTATCACATACATAAATTCATCTCACGTTTTCACTTTTTACTTGACTAAAGCATCACAAGCCACAGAGCAATTCTTGTCCTCACAATTACTAGAAATGCTGTCCCTCCCAGTACCTCTAAGGAGGAGACCTGTGAGCATACACATTGCTTTCAAGCTATTCGTGCCTCACCTTGAACGGAGTAAACGCTACACAAGCAAAGAAAGTGCTTTTCTACGTAATTACACAGGCAATTACAAAATGCAGAACACTCTATGCAGACAACTCCAGGCTGGATTTAGGAGTTTTTCCAATTAGGTTCCTTTGCAGCAAACAGCTACTAAGTGCTTCTCTGAACATGAAATGGGTCATTAAAATAAGACCAATTGAAAAATGCATCAAAACTCACTCTGGCTCAAGAGGCTTAAACTCTAGAAATACCTATGCCATCAAAACGTAAGTAAAATCTTTTCCAAGCAACAACAATAAAAAAGGAGCACTTATGTGATTTGCAGGGTCAGCACTGCTAATTTATAGCAAGGCCATGGTGAACTGAGTACCCTTTTTGTATTTCTCAAAACACATGCTATCCTACAGATGCAGCACACTGTGTCACAGATGCCCAATAATTAAACAACATGGACAACTTCATGTAGTTGTTTGCTATGACCTATTGAAAAACTAACAAAACCCAGCAGTTCTTAGGCTTAATACAAGGTGCAGAAAAACAAGGACTGTATTTTGCCCCATTGGTTAAGGGGAACAAAAGTGGCCATGTATCTTAACACCTGGGAAAAGTCAGGGCATGCACAGCTGGCCGCGAGCTGGTCACACATTCCTGAGGTTACAATTACAGCTAGTGTTCTCAAACCAGCCTCACTGACAAGCAGTTGCAGATGGCCAAAATGCTTATGTATGGAAAGAGCTTTACTCAGCAAAATCTTAGAAAAATAATGTATCAATAGGAGCACTTGTATCTGTATATGGAGCACTTTCCCAGTGATGTTTTCTTCAGTTAGCCCACAGGTCATGTCATAGAAATCCCCACAAAACAGGAAAACTTTTGTGTTGCACATCATATAGATCATTTAGTACCAGCATATAATTTCCCCCTAAAGTAGAGTCCCCATGTAGTCAAAATGGGGAAACTTTGTCAGTGTGTTCAGCTACCAGATTTGCCAAGAGCCAGCCACACTGCCAGTCCTCTTCCCAATACTTGAGTTTGATGAGGGGACAAAAGGGCTAATGATCATAAGGATCATTTGCGCACACAACTTCATGCTTCTGACACTTGGGTGAACAGCTAGCAACACTGTAAAGAATGAAAACATGAGAAAAAAAAAGTACTGTTTTCTCTTTCTTCAGCACTTACATTGAAAAAAATACACCTAAATGAAGGCTTCTCTGAGACTTACTGAAACAATCAGAATTCAAACATCATAAAAACTGAAAAATTACCTGCTTAGATATGAGAAGAGACAATGAAGGTTTTTGTTGTTTGCAAAACCATTCTTACAAGACACTTCTTTAAGGATGGGGTGATCATATGATTGGGTGCAATTTTTTGTGATGCTGAAAGCATGGATACTCAATATAAAATAAACTACAGCAGTTATTACTGTGTTAAAATACAGGAGGAAAAAGATATTTAAGTTAAATATCTAAGATGCTTTTAATTAGTAGTTTTCAAGATCTTGGAGTGTCTAGCAAAATTTACATGAGAATTCTTATAATAAAAACCAGACTCTGCATCAAACATGGCCAGAGCCAGCAATCAGCACAGCAATAACAACTGAAATTTGAATTAGGGCATTGATGATTATTTGCAATACTAAGTAAAACCCTCTTTCATACGAAAGGAAGTGCTATCTTTTCCAGAACAGAATATGCAAAAATTGCATCAAGGTATAACATTTTAATTGCAAAATTTTTTCAATAAAAAATGCAGTAGAAAAAATACACAAGAGTACTGCTTGTTCCTGCTGCCCCCTGAACAAGAGCCCTGTTACTGTGATTAGTACAGGGCACCACATGAACATCCTTCTGCACATGATCAGCAAGACTAAAAGGTCACTATGGTTTTAATTTACTATTTGCTATAAAACTCATCTCTTAAACTGACTTTGCATATGTTTCTCAGTTATCACGCATACCTTGAAGTCAACAAATCAGAGCTTAGATTACAAATCACTCAGAGTAAACTTGTATTAATATTCTGTCCCAAACCAGCTGAGAGTAGAGACCACCTCTCCAAAGCTTCTGGCTGTCCATTTTATTGGGCCTTACTCTGTACTCCCTGAGACAGGAATATGTCCCTCTCTGAAAGTTAGGGAATTTTGCCAGAGTAAAGAGTACAGGACCTGACCTCTTGAACAGCAGTAGCCACATAGTTCTCCTAAAACTATTAACATTTGCACACAACAAAACCTCATTATTAAAAAGATTCGAAATAAAGTAATAAGCGAGATATTCAATTTTGTAGGTTCCTATTTGTGAAAATCCCTTTGTCTCCTAAAAGAGAATTTGTTGTGAGGTAAATTTGAACCTGAATATTCCCTTCTGCATATTGAGCTTTTCAAAGATTATTTTATTCAGCTTGTAACTACCAGCACAAATGCTGATTCTAAATATATCTGCTGAACTCTAAATGACTTCTGTTTATAGAAATAGGACATAACAAGCTATTAAATCTTCCTTACAACAAACTGCAATGCCAAAATACTTGCTCCAGATTTCTGAGCTAGAGTTGAAAGACTTAGACTGGTAAACAGAAGAAAACTGGCAAGAGAGTTATTGCACTGTATTTTGTCATTCGAACCTTTCTTTAAATGGATTTGATTTTTATTAGTTCTGCATCCACACAGGCTTAAAAAATAAAATAAAAATAAATCTTGTGGTGCTTGAAACCTTCATTACTTGATATGATTAAGGGATTTAACACAATGCTTTGTTACTATAGAGCACCTAAACTCAGAAGAAGCAGGACACAACAATAATGAAAAGATGCATAACTTCTGATGACTTGGATTAATACAGAGTAAGAAATTATATTGAGAACTCCACAAGAAGTTTGCAATCAGGCAAGAATAAACTGCACACACCCATTAAACATTAGGTTCATGCTCATCCTAGTAAAAATACAAGTGTAAATCTGAATTGCAGCATTTGGAATTTTCACCCTTGTAAACTCTGCATCCTTCTCATGGCTGACTGAGCTGTTTCTTCAGTTTTCATAACCTACAAGAGGCTGGTGCACTACTAAGCATTTTCAGATTCTACAGTGAAGCTCACTAAGAGTATAAAACACTACTATTGTAAAAGGTCAGTATCCATTTTATTGCTGTTATAGTTGATGCATAATCACAGCTGCTCATTTGCAAACATAGATCAAAATTGAAATTTCTAAGCCACACTTTCTAAAGGAGCTGGCAGCATTTTCAGTTGCTCAAAGGTCATTGTAAATAAAGCATAGAAGATATGGCTCTGCTAAATGGCAATGGGATCTGGGACAACCACTTTTGGAAAAGGGCATTTTGAAGCTCAGTGAGAAGTCTCAGGGAAAGGTTCTGTAACTCTCTATTGGGAGAAGTAATTGAGTGCATTCCTCTGATGAGGGAACAGTTTTCTACAGTTTGTCTCAGTAACTATTAAATGATTCCTGTTCTAAATTATACACACCTAAGGTATCAGGGAGCATCAGGAATGTTAACTGACTAAATAATATCTCTACTCTGTCTGATTAAGGGAAGAACAGACCTCCAACAAAACATTCCTTTGAAATAATCTATTTACTACTAGACTGTTCTGGCAAAGTCTAACAAGAATCATACCTAGATTTCCTCCTCACAGGCTGGAATTATTAGCCTTTCAAAAACTAATTTATATGAAAAACTCAAATTATTTCACAAAGATTTTTCCTTTCCATTCTACTGAAGTGAGATGATAGGAGTCTTAAATTTACTTAATGGACATGAAAGGGTTTCTCCCTACTCCCCCCTTTTGTTTTTTTAATTGAGAAAATAAACTCTCTTACCCTTCATCAGGAACATCTCTAATTTATCTAATATAAGCAGTATCAAGCTAATAAGAACAAAGGAAGACATTCCCTTTTAATTATTTTGCATAATTTTAGATATTTTTACCTAAGCATCTTGAAATCCTCCAAAAATAGACTGCCTGACATTAGAATTAACACAGAATCTTAGTTCTACCAAATGCATTTTCATTACTGCAATGACCTGATGAGCAAACGCTCACACATAAACGCTTTATAAAGCATTCCTCTGTCAAAATGCTTGCCCCTTGTGAATATAGTAATTTATCAGGCATTTCAAGTGCTGAAGCAAAAAATATCAGTGATCTAAAATATGTAAAAAATGCAATGATTCAATTAATGCTGAGTTACTCCACGCATGAATAAACAATTTGACCTGGGCTTGAATACAGTATTTTTAATAATGCAGCTGCCATATTCGTTGGTCTGTGCATTTCCTGAAAACTGATCTGTCAAACAAGTCATAGAGCATGAATCTGCTGCTCTTCCGTTCTTCGAGGGTCACTTCGCAATGCTCCGCCACCGCACGCTAGGTCACTGCAACGCTGCACGCCTCAGAACATTCACACACTGCAATTCCAAGATTAAGACATGCATTTTCCAGTTCAGAACTCCTACTGTCACCTCTTGAGCATCTAGTGGACACTAGAGGTTTTTAGGAAACTTCAGGTCAGTTTAGTTTGCAAATATTTTGGAATACTCGTTTTGGTTTTGTTTTCTAAGTACACGATATTGTGTCTGCAGTTTTTAGATATTTCTTTCCAAGAGACTGTCAGACTCATAGCTTCTCTTTAAAACTGATCTACAGTAACACATTTGAAAATAAATGAAACTAAATGAACTAAAATTATTTTCACACAACCCAAAAAAAACCTAAAAAAAAGACCCTCTCCTGTACCACCTAACTGGTACTATTCCAACTGCAGTGCTTAACCTGAGTGTACTCTGGGAAAGCTCCACCTATAATCAACTTCACATGGAGTTCATATAAAATATGTACTAGACTTGGCCCTTAAGAGCAATTCCCCCACCCCACCCCTTATAAATACAGCTTGTTTCATTTCAGGTGAAATACAGAAATAACCCTTGAGCAAAACCAAAATCAGGGTTACTCTGACTGAGTAGCTCAGTCCAATGAAATCATAAATAAAATTACTGATGTGAAAAAACAATTAGGCTGGGCTGATGAAAGACTACAATAACGTTGGATAAACATTTACAACTTCAGATAAAAAATGATTTAAAAAGTAAGTAAATATTCTTTAACTGCAGGTGACAGCAGCAGTACAGTTAATATTTAATCATGACATTATGAGAACATTCGGTAGTGGAAGGCAGGATTAACATATTGCTTTAAAACATTCCATTACTTTCTGCATCTGTTTACTGATAATAAAAGAAACAGCTGTTCTAAATGTAACATTAACAGGTGTAAACCATTCATTTGAGATTTTAAAACAATAATTCTCCTCTGTTGCCTCCTTAGCTATTCTGAAATGACATTACAAACACCCCTCCTATTACCTTACAAAATTAACTCGTAATTGTTTAACCTCTCTGCATGTCCGCAAAACGTATACATGTGGAGTTAGCTTCCTTCTCCTTTTGGGCAAAAGGCTCTGTTCTCCTGCACTGCACATCCTGAACTAATGCACCAGATGTGTCCCATAAAATGGTTGGTCACACTGTTCAGCAGCTTTCCTTTAGCAACTGTTCTATATCAAATTTACTGTAAAAAAGCATCGTAATTATGAAGTAACACTGTATCAAATTCACAGACTGAATATCTCACTATGCTCGGTTAAACTATGAATGATAATTGAGCTTGAAATTGTATATTTACTTTAAATAAGTCCTCCAAATCATCTGCAACAATGTGTGCTTAATTCGAAGCCATTAACAAAAGATTTAACATTTCCACATTTATACTCTCCATAATTTCAGATATGATACTCCATACTTACAGAGAGAGGGGAAAAAAATAAAAGCAAGTTCTGGTAGCCTTCCATTTGCAAGATTAAATGGATGTACCTTAAGTTTCTTATAATTGCTAACCCATCCTGTTAAATGTGGGTACAAATGAAACAAAATTCTCAAGAACCCTCCAATATGCTATTGCAGCCAAAAAATAAATTCAAAATTATAAGTTTATTTAGCAAAAGAAACCAAACCTCAATACAAAACCAAAAACTTGACCTGCTTTATAGAAGATAAAACAAACTCTGAACACCAAACATTACAACCCTTTCAAAAACCTAAAAAGTTGTTTGCTGAAGTTAACTTTCATTAAAGTAATACCAGTAAGTTTGCAGGAGAAAAAAAAGGAATGAGATCCTTGAGACCAGGGAATGTTTGCTTGTATGACTAAATAAAGTGCTTGGGATTATTGTTCCTATTGATAGATATTTTAAATATTTCATATCAGAATATGAAAATAGAGCAGAATCCATTCTAACAAATCCCAAACTCCATCATCTAAATTTTACTGTTGCCAATGACTGCTAGGTGCCCATGAAATAACTTCAATGTTCCTCTGGTTTTGCTATAGTTCTCTGAACTATACTATTCATGATAAAGGGAAAAAACCAAACAAGAAATAGTCCAAACTCCTTCACACACATGCACTGGTTAACTCAATCAGAAACCTCATTAATAAGATCCCTACTACATCCAGAAAAGACACATGTAAAAGGTGCTATCTCAATTTCATATTTACCTGCAAGGAAAAAGAATGTTTTTTTCAGTGAAATGTTCCTCTATTTATAAAGTCAAATTTATATTCAGCTGTTTCCCATTAAAAGAATGTGCAACTTCTCAGAATCTGGGTGAAGGGGACACCTGAGCTGCAAACACAGTACCAGAACCAAACCTGCCCCAACCAATGGTACAAACGATCCTGAAAAATGCAAAGCTACGTACAACCAAAAGGCTTTGGAAGTTTTCCTACGAGTCTGGAAAGCTCCTGACCCTCCCCTAGGGAACACTGCTACCTGCCCTAGGTGTATTTTAGGAAAGCAAGCATGCACACCACGAGGAGCAAGGTAAGCAATATCGCTTTCACCTGCTGGGGACGCGAAGGAAGGAAAGGAAGGAAAGAAGGAAGGAAGCAAGCTAGCTCATCCATGGACGGCCCCAGACCTCAATTTAAGTCCAAATTGTACAAAACCGAAATGCCAGCAGAGGGCAGCGCAAATACGAGAAGTCCCTGGAGTGCCCCAGCCCGGCCACTCGTGGGGGACAGGGAGGTGGCTGCCACTCGCTGGCCGCTGGGACGCGCACCCACCACGCCCCGCTCCGCAGCTCTTCCTCCGTGGGAAGAGGTCAAGTACGGCAATATGTAACTCCACCCAATGCTGCACATTTCAGGTTTTCTTCCTTTCAAACAAACTGCCCGCGGAGCTGGGGACGGACTGACTGCAGGCAAAGGCAGCCTTTGTGCGCTTCCCCGAGAGCCTCGTGGGGCTGGTTCACCGTGTAGCAAGCACCCCGTGCCGATGCAATGGCAGAAGCCCTTCTCCAGAACCGCTACCTCAGGAACACCATTTAACTTCTTCCAACTTGGAAACCTAGAACTGGGGTATTGCTATTATTTAAACAAAGAACAAAATGGATTACTAGAGGCATCAGTGAGAACACCTCTAGAAACAGAAAGTAACATTTCTTTTTGTTCACACCGGATAAAAGCAAGGAGAGACCTCCACCCTGTCCTATCTAAAGCCATCTCCCATCAGCAGAACAATATAACTCCCGATTTCAGCTTGCAGTACCAACCACGAGCACTGTGGTGGGGAGACACGCAGACTTACACTCCAAAGCCGTGCTCCAGCAGTCACTGCTGGCACCCAGCCACACAACATCCCCCAGAGACAGAAAGCAAACTGTATGTACATGTACCTAAGGAAGAACTCCAGAGCAGCTCTGAGGTGTCAGTCCAGCAAACACAGCAAGGAAAGAAGGGAAGCCCCAGCTCACAATTGCTTAACCTGGTGCACCTGCACTTAAAATCCTGATGCTAATTTGCTTCCATAGCAACTAAACCCACCTGGCACCTGTGAATACCATTTGCCAATCATGTTTTGTCCTCAGTCTAGGGCCTGAATACCATTTAACACTTGCCCTCTTGATGTAGACTCAAGTGTTACAAAAGATATTAGCACTGGCTTCAGTATAATTAGGATATAGCTATCTTACCTTTTGGAAAAGAAGCAGCAATTACTAATCTCATTAAATACTGTATATTATACTCCTAAACTGACTAGAAGTGGTGCACACATTAATTTAATTTCCAACAACCTTAGTCAGGAGATAAACTCCCATTCTGCAGCTTGCTTTTGGCTTTTCTCACTGTAATGGCACCTCTCTAAACTCTCAGAATTTGTATTCCAACAAGAATAAAAATAAACAAACTATAACCTTCTGTATCCCATGCAAGGCTGGGATCCTGTTTCCCCACCAGAGCCAAGGGTCACGTCTCCTTATCTCCATCCACCTTCTCACTTCGATTCTAAAAATTCACATCTTCTGCACTGAGTGACATTTAGAGCCAAGTGTCCAGTTTGCAAGTGACATTCTCATTTTGTACCTTGCTACCATTAAGCTTGGAAAGATATCCTGCTTGTGTCCTCTGATCATCCTTGCTCTTTATGAAAAGGACAAACTTACTTTAATGGCATAAAGAAATAATCATAAAGGTCCCCTGCAGTGAGCAGGGACATATTCACTACATCGAGTTGCCTAGAGCCCCATCCTACCTGATCTTGAGTATTTCCACAGGTGGGGCATCTACTGTGTGTCTGGGTAACCTGTTCTAGTGCCTTACCACCCTCATGGTAAAAAACTTCTTTCTTATATAGATCGATCCTCCTTTGGTTTAAAACAATTACCTCTTGCTCTGTTGCAACAGGCTCTGTGAAAAAGATAATCCTTGTCTTTCAGGTTAGAATTGATAATCATTGCCTTTCAGGTTAGAATTTACATGTTGTGATGTATGGCTGTGATGTGATTTCTTAAATTAGCTCACCATTTCAGCATCAGTGATTTACACATTCAAACACTGCATTTGCTTGTCTGGTCCAACACTCCTGTCCACAAATTAACTTGCACTTGGGCCTTTCAGCAACCTTCAACCATTTACCCAGCAGCCACAGAAACACTGCAAAGCTAGGTCCTACCACCACATGTTCATAGTGCCAAGGTTTGCAAACAACAGTTGGGAATAAACAGGAATTTTCAGGTGAGCTTGGAACTTTTAAAACATACTCTTCCAGAGACAAGGCATCTGCTGTGCACAAAAGGCCTAGGGGGTTTACAGAAGTAGGCCACTACTTGAAATAGAGGAGTAAACATTGTGTTCTGGTAGAAAGAGAATGAACCAGTTTACCAAAATCAGTAGCTCTCTATATAGCAGACTATGCCCTAGTTATGCCACATTCTCCCTGAGGGAGGACAGTTTATGTTTCCCACCCCCAAACAGTTTGTGTATAGCACTGCACCAATAAACATCTATGGGCACCTGATTTCAGTGCTAACCTGTGCTCCTGCTTTCACAGAACTGGCCAGTTTTTGTTGAAGTTTTTAAACTTTGGTACTGTACTCTTAAGAACCACACTTCTGTAAGTGTAAAATTTTTGGAGATTGGACACTAGGACTGTCAATACTCATCTACATGAGCTAAGAATTTCCAAACAGAAATACAACACCATAGAAGTCTAACTATAATAACTGCATATGGCAATGCCATATTCAAATACTTACAGCTATCTGGCATTCCTTTGAATATTAACAGCTGAAGTCCTTAGTATAATAAACTTTGCCATGCTCTGTTGAAAGCAACTTCTAACCACTTCACATCTAAAAAATTCTGACATACTGGTATTTCTTAAACCTGCAGCAATAAGAGAAGGAGGAAACCAGTTGAGAACATTTCTTTAATATATTTTTTTTTTAAATAGTGGTGAGTTGTTTTTCTACAGTATTTTTTTTGCATTTTCAAACAGCATTTTTATTTAAATAAAGTCTTTAGGAGGTGAACATGTAACAATGAAAAGTCATTAAACAAAATAAAACATACTGAAATTACAGAGTAGTGACCAAAATTAAGCAAGAGAAGTATGACCCCAAACAAAATGTTCCATTTACTGAATAATTTCCATGGAGTTGTGCTTGTCAACTTCTGGGATATCTGTTAAGTGATGAAAAAAAGGACGACCATGAACACAGCCTTTATTTTCCTTTCCAAGCTGTTGCTTCATCCTGTAAATTGTGTTTTGCACATCTTCTTTTGACAAATGTAAGGGCAGCTGCCGAGCTAAACGTACTGCTTCTCCCTGTGGAAAGGAAAAACAAAACCAAAACCCCAATAGTTTTAAAGTACCACTTTTTAGCACATCAGCCTGTGGCTACCAGAAAGCAGGAATTAAAAACTCACTGTTTGAAGGTCATCCTTTTCTGCTGCTAAATATTCCAAATCTCAGAAATCTAAATATAACTTTAAACATTTCTTACTGGTCAGTTCATGACATTTCTACAATGGAGGCATGCACAGTCAGCCCCCTGGTTATGTTTGCACTCTTTTAGTCTATTTTTTGCAAGATGCTTTGTGTTTCTGATTTCCTGTTGTCACCAGCATCAGCTGTACATGTTTACCAGTTCACAAGACACATTTCACACCACAAACCTTAGAAGTATCATAAATTAATTCAAGCAGTCAGTAAGTACAATCTGAAATATACTACAGCAAAACTTCATAGATTAGTTTGTATTTAATATGGTCTATTGCATCCACTTAACACTAGAAAGCAGCAGTGACTGCTAAAGTATCCACCCTCAAAGAACTAAGGAACTTCAAAAAGGAGTTTTGTTTCCTCCTCCAAGATGGGCTTTCCTGCCACTGCCTTCTCTTCTGTACTTAAGTCATATTACCTAGACAGAAATGTATGTGGCACACAACCTCCCTTCACACTGTACAAACCTGAGCACCATTCATAATGATTTAATCTAAATCATCTCATTTTCTTTGTCTGAGATTTTATCCCACTCCTCCAAGTGGGAAAAAGATCACTGTGGACTGTTTTTCACCCTGGAAGGCTGCTGCTTCAACCTGTGCTTTCTTCTGCATCTATCCATTGACAGCAAAAGCTGCAGACATGCTGCCTGCTTAAACATGAAATGAATGATTATAAAGTTGTGATTCTAAACATGGCATTTCCAGTGTTTAACCTCCCAGAATGGTCAAAAAATTCAGTACTTATCTCTGAATAACAGCTTTTATCTTTATCTGGGGTTTTTTACAAACCATTCCTGTGTCTCAACACTGAATTTATCCTTTCTTTAAGCTTCTTTCCTGAGTGCATGAGAGTGGTTCAGTAGTACATAACAGAATCACTTGCTGCAAAGGCAGCTTACCACCCTCAAAAGATAGGGAAAGATTTGTGTAATAATGCTTAAAAGATAAAACTCATACCCTGTGTAAGTATGTGCCTAGGTCCCAGCTTGAAGTAACCCAATTCAGGAAGGTATGTTATAAATGCCCAAGTGAGACTTTACATATATTTTGGTAACTTTTTTGAAGAGAATTGGAATTGAAGAGAATTTGTGAAACAGCTAGACAGGAAGTGATTACTATTGCTGTTGGTTACTCTAGCTTTAACTAGTACCACATTTATTAGTTGTCTCTGAAACTTCATGCCATTATTGTCTCTGGATGGACAATTTATTCATTTGCACAGAAAACATTAACATGAGTCACTGCCATTCTGTGGCAGTTTTGTATCCTAACATGTTTTCAGACAAGTTTGAAAAGTGCCTTACAGAGGAAACACTTTGTGAAAATCACCTTTTGGCATGTGTTATATCACACTGGGTGACTGCTTTTGGGTATATCTGATGGAAATATTTTGGTAAGGAATACACAACTCAGAGAGGATATGATACTCTCTTTTTCAAGAGTAACTTCTGTTTAGAACACAATGGAACTAATTAAAACACAAAGCTGAAGAAAGATTTTCTAGCTCTTTCAGGAATTATTACAAGTTTAGCTGGCTAATACTAAAAGAAAGCTTCTGTCTCACCTCCAAGTAATTTATCACTTTGAGAGGTCTACATTCATATACTTCCTTTGCATTTCTGTTAACTACTGCATTGAGAATTTCTTTCAAATCAGAAATTCCATAATATGGCAGACAATTTGCCATCCCTTCTATTTCCAGATGACTTTCTGTAGCTGAAACACCTGAAAATACAAAAAGAAAACAGTAATTCATGCACTGCTTTGATTTCTATTCTATAGCAATTCACAGAAAATTAAACTGATGCAAAGTAATTTAGTACTTTAGTCCAATACAATTAGGAAACTTTTTTGTTCCTCCCTTGGAATGAAAAGCATTTATTTGCACAATGTTTCATTATGATGATGTGTGTTTATTCACATCACAAATGTCTCAGCTTACATTAATCCAAATCCTAGCTGGCACTGTTTAATGCTTAAAACATTTGCAGCATTCCTAGTATTGAGCACAGCTTTAATTAAAGCTTCTGTGACTTTAATTAAACATACATAAAATTAAAGTTGAAGCTAGCAATAAAACACAATTTAGTTTGAAAAAAATTAAAACAGTGTTGGCACTATTTCCTATGTAAGTGGTTTAAACATTTGTAGAGTTCGAATGTTATCATAATACATTTGGATTCTACTGAAATAAAAAGCAGTTTTTTCTCCTACCACATCTGAGGAAAAATTCAAACCTATAAAACTAGAGCCTGTGTGACTGACTTCATATTATCATTCATATGGTATCACTGCTGGAGCAGGCAACACTCTGAGTAGGAATGATGAATAAAAAATTAAACAGCCTTTCTAACCGAGTATCTATTCAAGCGTTGAGGTCTATATGATTTCCCTTCTTATTCACATTTCAGGAAAGAAAAATTGATTGAAGTTGTTCTGGTATAGCAACTTTTCTCCACTGCCAGTTAGAAGCAAGTTCTCTGGTGGTCAGGCTCACATTCAGACTATCCAGAGACATATTTTTATATAATACTGTAAAACCTGTGTTCAGATTCAGCTTAAAGCAAAATGTTAAATTATATGAAAGTTTGGCAGATGTAAAGGTGAGAAAAGATGATGTACTATGCTAATATTTCCCCATGGGCAAGCCTGTCAGTAAGGGACCAGAGGAAAAGATAAAATCTCTTTTAAAAATCTCCTTCAGCTCTTTTCTCTTAATTTTTGTCATGTTTTTGATTTAATTACAGATTAGATTTGAGGAACTATTCCAGACCATTTGATTATGCTGCTTTCTCTCTAAAATTAGGACTTAGTCTATTTGAAAACCTTTTAATAATTACCCCTCTATTTGCTACCAAAGACAGGACACAAATTTTTTTAAGTTTCAGGTATTTAGACATTCAGTTTAAAAACCAGTATTTCCTGTGCTTTCTTTTAAAATTTTATGACAGTGAGGTTCTGAATTTGCAAAACATTTCCTCATATACTCTTCAACTTCACCAATAGCCATTGTTCCATCTGCAAATTCTGACAGCCAGATTTGGCTTCACCATTTTCCTCTTTCATCTGAAAGTCAAAGTGGGCTTGGAAGTTTAACATAAGAACAAACAATACAAACCCTGGCTAAGGGAGGTTTGTTCCTTTGGTATTTCTGTTTGTGTGCCACTCTCCTTTTCTGCTAACATTCTTTAAACTGCAAAGTAGCCCCATTGCATGCTGATTAACAAGTATTTATCTGCAAGCCTCTGCAGGAACTCTGATATTGGCAACATTTGATGATACAAGCAGATGTCCAAGCCTCAGTGTACTTGTAAATTTTTGACAAAATATATATTAGGATTTTAGAGTATTCAAACAGTTCTCAAACAGTTGCCATAGTAGCTTCTCTGAAATACTTTGCAACTTCCAAGGAAAGTGTTTCCATGAACAAATAAACTAGCTTTCAAATGAGTAAAAATGTGGATTTCTCATTGTAACACATTTCCCCTTTGTTCTTCCAAACAAAGCATTTGCAATCATCTTTGGATAATTCCTTCTTGATAGCCAGGAAAAACTGCTCCCTTCCAGCTGCCACCTAGATTAGGTGACACTATAATGCTGTCTCCCAGTCTTTGGTCAAAATAAAACTGAAATTAAATTGCAGCATGGTTTTCCACTGGTGTGTTACAAGAGCTGAGGCAGTCTATATCAGCAAGAACAATGGGTTATTTATCTATTACTGCTCTTTGAGGCTTTATAAGCACATTCTTTGGACATACTCATGTTAACTACATGAGGCAGACAGTTCTACCCTAAAAGCCAGCCTTGGAGCACAGCCCAAGACCCAGCACTGATACAATACCAGCTAAGGTGTGTTCCTTGGTCTCAGTTCCTCTCCAGCCAAGAATTCCCATCTCTCTCTAGGCCTTTCCCAAAGGCAAACAGACAGATGTGCAGTGAAGGCACATATAATAAACACATCTTAAGAAGAACTGGACAGAAAGTAATCCATCTTACTTCTTGAAGTGTTCCCTGCACGTAGGGGTCACTGTGAGCAAACAAATGCCTGGCAGGTCCCAGAACACTGAGTATTAAGTAATTTGCTTTATTAAGTAAAAGCAAACAGACTGCTCTCCCAAAGGTAGCATCACTTGAAGCCTCAGTAAGGCCAGAACATGAGGGGGTGGGAGGGCAGAGGAAGACAGACTGGAGCTCAGCGTCACAGCTTTGCAAATTACAACAACTGGCACATTCCACAAAGAAACCATTGATTTTGCCTAACTGACACACTGACAGCAAGAAGTGTTTTCTTGGCTATTTCACAACATGTTTTTCACTGTGAGCTATCCAGAGAAAAATCTAGTTGAAAACTCCTTAGACTGATGAGCAGTTAATATTAAGACAAAGAGGGAGACAATACAAAGATCTTAGCCTACCAAAAACATGAAGCAGATGGGGCACTTCCAAAATCTAAGATACTTGGAACAACTTTGGCTGCAGTCATATAGAGTCTCTGAAGAGAGTAAAGGTAGATTTCCTTTCTGTATTCTAGCAAGAACACATTCAAGAGGCAGACTTACCCTCAAATGAAACAATAGGCAAGCAAGGCCTCAAACTCCCACACTCTTGCAAAAAATTAACATCCAAAGGTGCATTTGTGAAAATACAGAAATTTAAGGAGTTTTCCCATCAAAACGGCAGAACAAAACTCATGTGGAACTGAGTCCTTTTCAGGAAGTAAAAAGCTAATTAGGCCTTTCAAAAACCTACAAGGAGTAGTGTAGCTAGTGCCACATGGTGCCATGGGGTTCAGAGCAAGGCCTGTGAGAAAGACTCCTGGTAAATTATGAAAGTAAATAAAGATCAGAACCACCCCACTAGCTAAAAGGTATTGGCCATTAAAGAAAAGAGTTGTATTTCTATGAATTCCAAGCACTGCAAGGAAATAAGATTCAATTTCTAAGTATTAATCCCAAGATTAATGCAAGATTAATGAATAACTCATTTTTTATCCTATGTATGACACTGCCCCTAACATGTCCAAATAAGGAAAAATTATCCAAATAAGGAAATATCCTTATCCAAATAAGGAAAAATTAATACTTTCTGGGTGGGTTCTTTTTCACGTAAGAAACTGTAAGAATGAAAATCTTAATAAAAAGCCCTTCTGTGCTACAAGTTACCAGAAGCTAAGATTCTGAACTGCAAAGAAGCATTTTAAAAAAAGATCAGCTGAGATGCAAACCTAATGCAACACAGGAATTACTGGTCACCTTCCAAATTAAGGCAGCTGCTCAGGGTTTTTTTTTAATAAATAAGCAGTCAGTCTGCAAAACACCCCAACACCACAAGGAAATAAGGAATAAAGCTATGGTCCTATATTTAAATTTAAATTTAGTGATGCCTAGAGAGGCTACCTGGAATAGAGGCTAGACAGTGTTAAAGGAATAAAGTAGGAATTTATTAAGAGACCTTCAAAGGATACACCTTGGGCAGTACAAGAGCCCGGCTGTGGCTACACCCAAGATGGATGACAAGTCATGAGTTTTCACACTTTTGTAAGTTTTGGTCCATTTACATATTGGGGTTATTTGTCCAATTACAGCTTCAGGTTATGAAGTCCCATCCTCCCAGATTGCTCTCCTCAATTTGCCATTGTTTACACTTTTTGGGCCCAAAGCTGCAACGGTGTCCTTGGTTCTCGGGCTGGAAAAGGATTGTTTTGTCTGACTAAACTGTGAGGAGAACTTGCTAACACTTTATATGAAGTTCAGAGTTACACACTAAGGGAGCACAGAATCTGAAAAATATGAAAGTTAAAACTTAAGGCATCAATAGTCATCTAGGAAACTGTCCTAGTGGGGTGCACAATACCAAAGGCAAGAGGTCCAGTGTTCCAAGTTAGCATCTGGGTATTATGAGTAGACTTAATATATAGTAATGAGCAACAATACTCTGGGTCCTTCTCTTTTTTGGTAGAATAATATCTGCAGAGATTTGAACAAATAATCAGTGCAACCTACTAAACTGACAGTCCTCTTAAGAAACCACCATGGGTCAAGGAAAGCCTCTTCTATGACTAAAACTTCTGAATGCCAAAATGGAGCAGCTAAATTTCCTTTGCTCTTGTTTTGGGAGGTATCTTAGAGCTATGATGGCATCACAGACTTATTTGCATAGATCAACAGAAAGGCTTGTTATTTTGCAAAAAGAAATTACTAGAAATACCACTTGCATGTTGAAATTCAAATCTTAAGAAATCAATCAATTAATCAATCAACACATTTGCTTGTGATGTAAGAGGATCTCTCTGCCAGATAAAGTAAACTGTTTACTACAGAAAATAAAACTCTTCACTCAGGATGAAAAAGGAGGCCATGCATATTAACAAGTGCTAATAAGTGTCTATTAATGAGAAATCAATCAGCAGTCAGAAAGGAATGTCTATTATTACCATATCAGGGCTGAAGTCCCAGAGGAGAACACAGACTTCTGAATATGCTGCTGCTGAATATGACCCTGACAGAGAGAAAGAGCTGATAGTTCAGTTCAGCTGAGAAACAGCAAATACCAGGACTGATCCAATTAATCCAAAAAGTTAGGAAAAAATTAGTTACAAAGGTTGTATGCACAGAGAATGGGATTTTGGTGTGCTCCTATGGATGCTGCTAAGGAGAAACTCTCCAGTTACCATGGGTTAATGGCAGATTTCCATTCTCCAGAGCAAGCATCATCCACCATGCAAAGTAGGAACGTCTGGACCAAAAAACTGACAATATATCCTGAAGAAACATAACTTTTCTGAAGGAAATTCTAGTTCAAAAACATCAGGATGTCTCTCTTTCAGGATGTGTCTGAATTTCAAAAACCCCACAAAAACAGACACTGAATACAGACAGTGAAAAAAAGTAATGCTTCTATAAGGATTGTGAAAGATGTTTTATGAAACAAACTGGTTCTTTCAGAGCTGAGAGATCCTACAGAATACTCAGGTCTAAGTGGGACAAACCACTCCTGGTATGCAGGTCCCTTTCTGTAAAGATTATACAAGAATCTATGAATTAAATAACCTTAAACTTTATAGTGAAATTCTCACAGAAGGATACATTAGGAATGTTAAAAATTAATACCTGCATATCTAAAAATCAACTCTAATAAGTATTTGTAGAAGATGGTATATTTCAGGGACAAATTTAGGAAAAAGAGGAGAAATTGATTAAGTAGAAATCCTTGGGTCAGTTGGAAAAAATCTGGGAGAAATTCCATTTGTTTGCTGGTATTTCTACCTTCATTTGCAGTGGTATGCTCTTTTAATAAAAAAGGCTGTAACTGCTATAATGTCATTAGCAGAAGCTTATAAACATGACTGACAAGACTCATGTTATTAACTTTTCACTCAAGTAGTTAAAATAGAAGAGTGAGACAAAGAACTGAATTAGATTCCCATTGTTTACTGGGCTACTCCTATGGTTCATCAACCTCCACAGTGCATACAAAGCATTTTCACTAACTGTAAACCACACGAGAACAGTTTCCTTGAGGTTTCACTTTCTTAAATTTACATCTTAGGAACACAGGATGGGAAGACTATGTCCCAGTTACTGTGTCAAGTCCTTTGCTATTATAGTGTTACAATGCTGCTCTTAAACTAAGCAAGCTGTCTTAAAAATAGTTTGCCATTAGGTTTTGGCCAAGACAGCCACTTTTGTTCACAGTAGCTAGTATGGGCTGTTTTGGATTTGTGCAGGAAACAGTGCTGCTAAGACGGGGATGTTTTTGTTACAGCTGAGCAGGGCTTACACAGCATCAAGGCCCTTTCTGCTCCTCACCCCACCCCACCAGTGAGGAGGCTGAGGGGGCACAAGGAGCTGGGAGGGGACACAGCTGGGCAGCTGACCCCAGCTGACCAAAGGGACATTCCAAACCATGTGGCATCAAGCTCATAGAGCTGGGGCAAGGAGAAGGAAGTGGGGTGCTCTGATGATGTTTGTCCTCCCAAATGACCATTACATGGGATGGAGCCCAGCTTTTCTGGAGACAGGTGAACACCTGCCTGCCCATGGGAAGCAGTGAATTAATTCCTTTTTTTGTTTCATTTCTGTACACAACTTTTGCTTTTACCTGTTAAATGGTCTTTTTATCTCAACCCATAATTTTCTCACTTTTATCCTTCCAGTTCTCTCCCCAGTCCCGCTGAGGGGGGAGTGAATGAGTGGCTGTGTGGGGCTGAGCTGCCGACAGTGGTTAAACCATGACACATCTGCAGTACTACAAGATTGGTCAACAACTCTCTGTTGTTGCTTAGAAATAAACTAGAAATTAAACTCTTCACCCAGGATGAAAAATGATTTGTCTTCAAATTTTCACATTCAATTTATTCACGTCTAGTTTACATGAATTAGATTTTGAGCAAACTTAGAATATTAGGAGGTAAAAAAAAAAAAAAANATTAGGAAGTAAAAAAAAAAAAAAAAAGGTGGTGAGCAAAAGTGCTAAGCCACAATCCCTCTCTCCCGTATTTGCCTAAGGACATATCATAGACCTACTCAGCTTTTGATTTGCTTGTCTGAGTAAACCATGTAAGAGCAGCCTCTTACAGTACGTGCTTTATTTTCCTTAACATTCACTCCATATTATCAAGATTAATATCAACACCTCTTCTACTAAGGTGTTGGTGTTTATGTAGAGATTTTGTCAGTGAGAAGGAAGTTTCTGTTTTTGCTGTGCAAGATCCAGTAAGGAAAACAGCTTTGGCTCTGTTCTTCACAAGAGCCAGCCTCTGAGTGAAGGAGTTGGTCTACATCCCTTTTTTGTACCTACCCTTAAAAGATCCCATATGTTACAGTACATCTGTCATCACTGTACATATGTGGGGATCTGTAACACACAAAGCTATAGCATTTCTAACAGCTCTTATGGCCAATCTTCTCCCTGAGCTGTTAGCTAGGTGCTACCCCCAAAGATGCTTGCTTTTCTTGGAATTCTGCTATAGAATTCATGATCTGCAGAACCTCCACTGGGTCACCCCTGTGTTTCCAATACATCCCTAGAAAGCGTTCTTCAGAAAGATGTAAAGACCTTTGAGCTCTCTTGATAAAGTAAAAAAATCTTATATGAAATGCATTTTTCTGTGATCAACAGAGAGGTACTGAAAAGTATACTCCTTCAAAATGTATTCAGATCAAACCCTGAGAAAAGGTGTGCTGATCCTTTGACCATCTCTAGGCTGGCCCCTTTGGGCTCTGGGTTACATTTTAATAGAAAATACAACATTAACCAGGATCCAGCTCCTTAGTGGACCTCGTCAACTGCTCAGCAGTACAGGAGTAGTCAGCTAAAGCACATACTTGCAGAAGGTGTCTGGGCTCAGGAATTCCTATCAGTTTAATCTAAATAATATCAGAGTGGCAGTTAAGGATATGGGAATTGAACATTTTGAGAAAAGAAGAAAGAAGTGAGGAAAACATGCATTTCAGAGCATTCTTTGAAATACTGTTAAAGTTTTCTCTTCCGTCATCAGTTTCCATTACTCAATGTTCTGTGTGGAAATTACATTCTTTGCCAAGAAATAAAATCTCAGTGTTAAGGAAAGCAGAATGCTAGTGCTTCAAAAGACAAGGTGATGCAGAATAACACGATCCACACTAACAATAATTTAAATCATTAAATCATAGGAAGCAAGCCCCAGTGCAACTAATAGATTTTAAAACCATCATACCTTCTATCACTTTTATCTGGAATCCATTTGCTACAAGCCTTGGATCTGACAAATAACCTGATCCACAGAAACTCTGGTAATTCTTCTGCATTCTATAAAGAGCAGCCATATACTGAGATCCACCAATAAGACTGGAAAAAAAAATCCCCAAAGTGTTAAAAACCAACAACCCTTATGTGAAAATTACAAGTGTGCAAAAACCACAGAAAAAGGTATCAAGTGATAAGGAGTCATCAAGATTTTATAAAGTATTTTGGAAAAGCAATTGTTTAAAGAAACAAAATGAGAACTATTCACTTATCTTAGTGAGGGGACCAAGCTTAGGCATATAGTAATAATAATTCTATCAGCCATTTCCTAATTCTTGGAGGAAAATCACCTAAAGTGAAGTTGTGAAAATGTGGAGCATATAATTTTCTTCTGGGGGAAGAAATTTGTATTTGCTGCACTACCAGTGAAACTGGTCAAAAATCATACTTATTTCAACTAGAATAAGACCAAGTGTGCTCAGTACTTCAAGATCAAAGTATAAAAACCAAGACTCTGTTTTAATACATAGGTGAGTGCACAAATAAGCACAGCATTAGCAAACAGGGCCTTGCCAGAGTTTACTGTAAATAATTATCAACTGATGTTTCAAGTAATATATACATTTTTGCTCAATAGTACTATACCTGTCTGTTAACACAATTGGATTGTCCAGTTTCTCTACTGGAAGCTTATGGTTCACCAATAATCTCTTACATAGCAGGGCCTCTTCCAGTCTA